>MU224858.1:6798769-6811573 GCA_018584345.1 Thuja plicata
ATATATAGACACACACACACACACACACATAATATCACCTTATATAACATAGTTTAGATCAAATTGAAATATCTATGAAAGTGTCACATGAAAACCCTAACTAAACCATTGAACAATGAAATGTGTTGCATGAAAACCCTAATAGAACCATTCAATACAAGGAGTAATAGTTGAACCCTATCAAAACCATTGAAATTATAGTACAATTCAACATTGAAAACCCTAACAAGACCATTGAAATTATAGTACAATTTGGCATTGAAAACCCTAACAAAACTATTTAATATTAAACTGTAGATGTCAACAATGATTAATTTGAACAATGATGCAAAATTTGTTTTTTTCCAAATAGACATGAAAATCACAGTGAGGCTTGAACAAAGTTGTACATTTCCCCCAAATTTGAATGTGTTTATGAACACAGATAGATGTGCTCATAAATGTAGAAACCAACCTCGAACACAAACAAGGCTTCAATGGAAAACCAAATGAAATACCAAATTAATCATCCAACAATGGAAAATCGTGGGCTTAGTGAGGAGTTCTCCTCACCTCGATAAAAAAACTATCGAATCCCTCCAATGCCATCAAGCTATCCTCCTCGAGCCTACAACTTCAAAATTTGTAATGGGGCTGAAATGACCTAAAAATGACCAAGCAAGAGTGAAATGGAAATCAACTTGTGGGATTGAACTGAACATCTTATAGTCCTCACTATTTCCATTATCATAGATTGTGTGGGAGAGAATGGCCAACGTAATGAACCCTAACTACGAAATCACAAACAAAATGAATGTGAACGCAGTTCCCAATTGGTAGAGAAGAAAGGGAAGTAAGGTGATGGGACACACAGTTAATACCATTGGGTACAATAGTGTAGGTTGGTGGGTTCTTCTTTACATTCACATGCAGCTACAAAATGTGACGATTGAATTTTATGACACACGACAAATACATCAACATCACATGACATACCTTGCAGTTCCATATTTTGGGCCAATGTAGGTCCTATTCATTTCCCTGTAAATAACATTTTCCAACCATGTGGATGATGACATGTCGTAAACGTATCAAACATCATGAAAAGTTATTATTTTTTTATTTTTCTATGTGGCAAGATAGGGTCCACATCAAGTGGGCAATTTTGTTTTTGTTTTTGGGGCCACGTGGCACCCCATATGGAGTAGGGAAGATAGGGTACACATGTATTGGCGTTCCTCCCCTAGATACACATACGCTAACCACACACTCTCTCTAATATCTATTTTTTATTTGACTATTCATGGAGGTCAAAAGACTAAATTAGGGCCTTCCAATTCTTAGCAAGTAATACTAAGTGACAAACTTCACCATTCTTGATAGGCCCCTAAGTAGTCCCAAACATTTTTAAGTCGATAGACTTTGTGTGCGAGCTTTGCTCCTGGATATGTCTTTTTTAATTGGAAAATTGTCAGCCTTTTTTCGTTGGTTTTAGTTTTCAGGAATGGAAACCAAAAACCCTTGTGACTTTGGCAAGTTTCCTTGCTTTTTTTCCAATATCCCTAATTTTTCTTTAAATCCCATAGTTTTTTTTAGTATCTTCTATAATACAAATTGAAGCACTTCAGATTGCAAACAACAACTGGGGAAAATTAAAATTTAGATGATATATAACTAAAAATTATTAATCATTTGTGGGAGAATGGGAATGAAAATAAAACTTTAAACATTATTGAATTTTCCCTTTTGTGCCTGCCATGACGGCCAAAGTACGTCCCAATCTAGAGCAGGACCTTACCGATGTCATACATGACAACTTTAGATCTATTGAGAAAAAAAACAATGGAGTCTATTATGGGGGGTTGAGGAATTCAATGTAGGGATTCAATGATGTTCTCCAATCCATGGATTTTTTGTATGAAGTTGTTGCTGAAGAATTTATTGATGTGCAATCCAATTTTGAGGATTTGGGTGCTTTTGGTAAGCTTGTTTGTTAGATAACTGAGAGGGGGGGGGTGAATCAGTTAGTTCTCAATTATCCTACAGTCCCAAATTCTTCTAGATGTATATAACAACAATTTCAAATATATAATTCAACTCGGTGAAGAGTATACTATAATCTCAAACTTTTAATCCTATACCGAGTAGCAGTAAAACAATACTATGATTACCGATCAAAGTAGATAAAGTAATATGTAAAGATAAATAACAATCCACAACAATTATACATATTGACACATGGATTTTTAACATGGAAACCCTGCTAAGGGAAAAACCACCTGAAGTGAGCTCGATTAAGAGCCAACCCTGTTAAAGGTTACAATGCATACTGTTAAATATGACATGGTTAGAGGATTTAAGACTAACAATTCTTTATTGACCAATCATTCACTATGGGGTCAACAAGAAAACACTCAACATTCGTTAGAATGTCATAATAAAGACTTTCATGTCCTACTCGGTTAAGAGATTTATCTGTAACAATGGTTAAAATGATACAGTAATGATTTGATTTAAATTCAACTCTGTTTGCATATTTTCAGATCTATGCTAAGTACATAATACCTCTGATTAATTTGTTCACTTTAGTTCATCTAATTCTTCATACTCTATTCTTCTTGGTTAATGCTCTTTCCTCAGTTCCTCGGTGATGCCTGCAAAAATGCTCGGTACTGTCTTTAACCTGTTTGATCAGTCATGCATGAAATTTGCATGTGTGCGCATCATAGCATCATGTGATTCATAATGAATCTATTTTCTCTTATATGGACATCATAACTCATTTAATTTCCATCCTTTAGATTTTGCTACTTAATCTCCATCATTGGTTTTGCCGCTTAAACCTTCCTCGGTAGTTGTGTTAAAAACACATTTCAATCTTCTTCGTCTGATCTTCCTTGAATTTTCATAGACATTTGATCATCATAACAAACCTTATCATCTACCTTGAAATCATCAATTTCCAGCTCATCATTATAGTCGGCCTCAGTTTTATTAAAATGCTCAGGTAATACCATGATGTGTTGGTGATCCCTAGCTCAGTTATCACTGTGCTCGGTATACACTATATTTTACTTAGTGTATACAAAAATCTTCAATTACCGACCACATAAAATTTGTTTGATCCAAATCTTCAATCCATAATAGATATTTTTTACCATAATGATACTCAAATAAGTTGACATCAATGACAATACATTAACTAATTAATGTCAATCATCGTATCTGTAACTCAGTTGACTATCAGCAAAATGACTTCAAACATATAATCAGTTGTAGTTCATCAATCTCTCCCTTTGGCATTGATGAAAACACAATATGAGATATGCAATATGAAAATGCCATAGAATACCAAACTTCTATTCTACAACTGCAAAAATATTGTAGCTTTCCCTTGCTTGAATATATAAAATGTGTTATCATAAAAAACTCACCAGGCAAACTCTCCCTACGTATTTGACTCTTCTATTCTTGAATCTTTCTATGTTTATCATTCTCTCCCTTTAATGGATAGATATTTCATTTATCATTCTCTCCCTTTGACAACAATGCCAAAAAGAAAATATACATCTCTTCAGTAGCAAAAAAAATATCTCTTGTTTTCGGTGCAGTAAAATGAGTAGCTTGCAGTGTACTAATATATCTTTGTCAGTCCAGTTCAGATTTGCATCAACATGATTGATATTCAGATTTCATGTAGGTTGATGCAACCTCCTAGTCATCTTAGTGACCGATAGACAAGGGACAAAACCCTAGTCTACTCCTCAAGTGCTCAAATGTATCCTTCAATAACGGTTTAGTAAATATGTCTCCAAGTTGTTCTTTTGATTGTACATATTCTAGTGTCACTTGTTTCTCTTGTACTTGTTCCCTCAAGTAGTGATATTTGATAGATATATTCTTTGTCTTTGCATGCATCATAGGTTTCTTTGAAATATTTATTGCAATAGTGTTATCACAATAAATTATCATTGGGTCAGTGATCTCTTCATTCATACCTTTCAAAAGTTGTTTTATCCATGCAATGTTCAAATAGTTTGCAACAGCAGCAACATAATTGCAATAATGTTATCACAATAAATTATCACTGGGACAGTGATCTCTTCATTCATACCTTTCAAAAGTTATTTTATCCATGCAATGTTCAAATAGTTTGCAGCTGCAGCAACATATTCTGCTTCTGCAGTTGACTGAGATATGCATCCTTTCTTTTTACTTATCCAAGTAACTAATCTTTCTCCTATCAAGAATGCTCCACCAGTAGTGCTCTTTCCATCATCAATGTTCCAAGCCCAATAAGCATCTATATAAACTTTCAGTTTTAACTTGCCTTCCCTTTTGTACCATAATCCATAATCTTCAGTATTCTTCAAGTATCTAAAAATTCTCTTTACAACAGTCATATGTGATTCTCTGGGATTAGCAGAAAATATTGCTACAATTCCAACTGTGTGTGCTATGTCCAGTCTAGTGTGTACAACATACATCAACTTTCCAATCATAGATCGGTACAATGTCTGATTTACCTCAGGTGTCTTATCTTGTTTTGTCAATTTCTATCCTCTCACCATAGGTGTTCCGAATGGTTTTGATTCTTACATTCTGAATGTCTTCAGTACTTCCTTGATGTATTTTGATTGAGTAATGTAGATACCTTCTGTGTGTGTGATTTTATGCACCTATTAAGAAGGACACAACACTTCAATAGATCATTGCATTAGTGAAAACAAAGGATTAGCAAGCATAGCAATCAAAAAAATTGACCTATTGCTTCCTATCTAGGAGGAGTATGAAAAATGACATAATAGCCCTCAGATTATGCATATTTTAGTGACATATACAACCTAAGAATTTAAGATTTGAATGAAAATTAATCTAAATGATTGATAAACATGCATATTAGCTCTAAGAATGAAGATTATAACAATACAACTAAGAAACAAGCTAAAATGCAATATGAAAGTCCCTAAAATATGAGAAACATAAGTTTGCTCCTTCAATTCTGCAAATATGGGCAGCATAAGAATGCTTTCAACACTTCAAAATTCAGGGCCATCAACAATAAAAAATCCAGGGCTTCAACAATAAAAAATCAAGGGTCATTTGAGCTCAAAATCCATCCAATTTATAGAAGAAATGGGGAGAGAGAGAGGAGACAAGGCCATTAATGGAGGTGTAAAAACCATTAATAAGGTGTAAGAGGCATTAATGCCAAAGTAATTGATGAGGCATGTGCTTTGAGGAATCTTCATTAATGATGCATTAATGGGAGCAATTAAGAGGTATGGTGAGGGGTTTAAGTCCAAGCTTGAGAAGGTGGACTTAGAGGGAGTCAAGCTTGAGAAAGTTGACTTTCTCAAGTGGGTTGAATTTCTAATCAAAAAATTAGGAATGTGACAAGCTTAAGGGTATATTAGTATTAGGATTAAGGTATAAGGCATGTGTTTAAGAAGATAGAGATGGGAGGAGAGAGAATGAGTGGAGGGAGGATTAGCTAATTAGGGTTAATTAGCTAATTAAGAAGAATTGGCATGTGAGAAGGGGTTGGGATGAGTTTGAACTCATGGTTGGGTAGTTGACATTGGTTGGGTTAGAGGGAATATTAATGAAATGAATTGTTGTAATAACATATTCACTCAATAGGAGGGATTTTAATTAATCACTTAAGCTTTTGATTGCTTTGTAATAATTAATCAGGACTATAGACAAATTGAATCAATTAAGCTAGGGGATTGATTTTGCAAGTGATGAGGTATAATTATGATTTCATTAATTCCTTTTAAATTAATTACCTTAGCCATGTATTGATTTGAATTGATTGAATTGAATTGATCTGATTTGATTGGCTAAAGCAATTTGTGTAAATTAGTGATTAAATCACTTAGGAAATTAAATTTGATTTGGATGAATTATGCCAGCCGATTGAAGAGTTGTCTTGACATAATTGGGGGTATGATCACACTTAGGGAAAATAGGGTCTATGGTCAGAGTAGACTAAATTAGGGTGGTTACATTTTACCCTCATGGAATTGATGTGCGAGTAGCGCATTGATTCAAAGGAAGTTTTTGATGTTGACTTTAGAAAGTTCGAGAATTTCACTCATGATCAAACGAAATGCCTGATGAGATCAATCTCACACTTGATTGAACTAAACTGATAGAATTGAGTTTGAACTTGATTGTCGTACAAAGGTCAATAAGCAAAGATCTTAAAAGATACTAAATCTGAACTTGGTTGTCATCCAAAGATTGATAATACTGACTCCAAACTTGGTTGTCATCCAAAAGTCAATATGAAGCTGCTAGGAGCTTAATAAGAATCTAAGAAAAAGTAGACATAGGATATCCAACTTGTGAGAACCAAAGCCTTCAATCCAACAGTTCTGACTTAGTTAAGGAACCATCATGCCTTTTAGTTTTTTTATAACGAAGTCATTTTTAATTTTGTTTCGAGCATGAACTTGATTGATGATAGTGTGATCATGCCCCCTCGAGAACAAAATCGAAGGAAAGAATAAAAATCTCTCTAGTGAAAATGATATATCACTTGCATGATTGGGTAGGTTAATGAAAGAATGGATTAGAAGAAGTGAAGAAATGAAGGCGTGTTTAGAGAAAACACAAGAGTACCAAGCTAATCATGGTTAAAAGGTGAGTTCAATTTCGTTCCCGATTGATCAAAGATTTCAGGAATCATTGATTATGTAATGAATTTAAAAAAAAAAATAGAAATGATGTTGATCTCAAGTCCTTATGTTGTTCTTTCAAATGAATCATGCAATCTCTAAATGCATCTATATGCAGACTCTTAGGATTGTCACTGATTTGCAAATATTGTAACATTTTATCATCATTGGGCACTTTTGGGAATGAATACCACCTCATAGTACAACAATCACTAATACCCACTAATATTATGAGAGTGTGAATACTATGTTTATTGGATGCAATGTCAGAAATAAACTTACGCATCAAGGCACAAAAGCCAGGATGACAAGTTAGTCACTTTCCTTTTACTATATCAGAATCTATGTAAGGTAAGATATTGGACCCGCAATAACCTTGAAAATTCATATCCTTGGGTACATTATGTTTCATACACCTTCGTGAGAATATGAGTTAGAAAATAAACAAGGAAATTGTTTCAACCTCACTGTACTTTACACATAACAAATATCGAGATATATGCGAATATCCACTCATGTTGGAAGCTCTTACCATAAACGTCTAGGTTAGGTGAAATTTATAGGATCATTTAGAACAATCACCATACGCAGAAAACCCAAAAAATGTTATGCCCCCTATCCTTGCGACTCTTTGTCTTTGCACAAACGTCATGGAGTAACTTGAAAGACAAAACAATCATTAATTGAGAATCAATCAAAGAAAACTTATAACTGCTTATATGCCCCTAGTTAAAACATCATTGGAACAAAAAAGAGTCATAATCAAACCAAGATCAAACTGTGTTTAAGTAGTATTGAGAAATACTATTGATTCATTTTTCAAGTGCAGTAGAGATTCATCAATCAAAATGTGGAATTTAAGCAATAAGTATTCCATTTCTGTGTATAAAATTATTCCTATTGGCAATCCAATGTAGGTCTTAGGAACACTGATTAGGTTAGTGCAATTTTTGTGTCATCCTTGTTTCATGAAAGTGACAGTTGGTGCAAGTATTGAGAAGCATGGTGTTGGAAAGCAAACCATCCTAGGATGACCTAGCCGATGTAACCTAACATGCTAGCAAAGATGCCCCCAGTGCAGAATGATTTATTCCCTAAGACAGAATGTAGACAAATCCCAAGCAAGGATAAGATATTTGTAAGGAAACAAAGTCAACTCTTAGCACAGGTGTAATCGTGAAGGTCTAGTATCAGTAATGTATTGATAGATAGAGCACAGAATACAAGTGATGCCTGAATGCCAGGTTTTCACCACTTGGCAAAATTTCTTTTTTTTTTTTTTGCTATTTTTTCTTTTTTGAATGTCTTTGTAGTATCAAGGCACCTATTTGCCATGTTTTCACCAAGGATACCTTTCTTCAAGACTTTTTCCACTGTTTTTGGATTTCTTCATGATCAATTTTCTGATGTTTTTGGTATTTTTTTTATTTTTTCACTGTACAGGCTCTGCAAGCCAAACATAAAGTGTAGAACCACTTCAAATGTAGAGTATTGATAGGATCTGGGAGAACATATCCCTCAGGTGTAGCTAGTTGATAAGCTCCAGTCCCAAAAGTAGCAGTGATAATATAAGGTCCCAACCAATTAGGTTCAAACATTCCTTTCTTCTCTCTGTTAGGCTGGTTCTTAGGATTCTCTTTCAGAATGAGATCCCTCACTTGAAATTGTCGTGGTTTGACCTTTTTATTGTACCCTTTTGACATGCATTTTTGGTACACTTTCAGGTGATCGAACGTCTATTTTCTGCGCTCATCAAGTAAGTCTAAAGAATTCACCCTATCAATGCGGTATTACTCATCAGTAACAAGGCCTTGTAAAGATACATGCAAAGATGGGATTTCAACCTCAATAGGTAGTACTACTTTAGCACCATAGACTAGGGCAAATGGCGTGGCTCCTATTGGTGTTCTTATGCTTGTTCGGTAGGCCCAAAGTGCCAAATTGAATTGTAAATGTTAGTCTCTACCAGACTTATTCACAGTTCTATGTAGGATCTTGAGAATATTCTTATTAGATGCCTCAGCCTGTCCATTACCTTGAGGATAATAGATTGAGGAAAAATGTTGCGTAATGTGAAAATATGTGCAAAGATCTGTTAGGATTGGATAATACTGAGAGGGGGGGTGAATCAGTATTATAACAGTTAATTAAATTCTTCAACCAATTTAACATTAACCATACAATTGCAGTAAAGGAAAGAACATAAACAAATAACACAAAACTCATAACACCATGATTTATTTACAAGGAAACCTTGGCCAAGGGAAAACCCCAGTGGGGATGATACCCACAAGCATGTACTAAAGTATAATGTCCATGTAAGAAGACCTAGCCCTGTTAGGAGCTTAATATTACATAGTACATTTCCCTGTTAGAGGAATAAAGACCATGTTAAAGGTTCACAACACCCTATTAGGGGCCAATGAGCTTACAACTCTTACAATGTAATTCTGTTACAAAAGGTTCTCAATCATGAACAAAAACAAGCATCACAAATTCTTAGATAGTTCCTTTATAGTTCTTTCATTCTTTGCTTTGCCATTCACATGTCTTCTTTTCTAGATATAATACCTCATACACTTCGCTTCATCACTACTTAATATTTACTAAAAATATCTTACATATATAGCTTTTAACTTTACAAAGTCAGCTCTTAGTATGAATATTACAAACAATACTAAGTCGGCCTTCAATACAACATACATTTAATATAGTAAATATCAAATGCATAGTCGGTGCACTTGCATAGTCAAAGTATAGACTATCAACAGAAAAAATACAACTTCTATTTTCTGGAGTCCAAGTCATACTCCCTTATTCTTCGTTGTTGTCCAATTGCTCTGTGTTGTTGTTCTCTACTGTCTGTCAGTCTTCAAATCCTTATAACTTATCACAAACTTAACCAAATCCAAATCAATCTTAGGTGTATGTCATAAATACTCCATACTTTCTTCCACCAAGCTCACATGCCTTAATTCATCGATCTCTGTCTTCGATATCCAAAACAATACTGTACCTCTATTTTTGTACTTAGTCTATTTTGGACATACCAAAACTTATCTTCAAAATAATTGATCTTAAACCTAGATGTGTTGCCATAAATGACAACCAAAAAGTGAATCACATTACCCAAATTGATCACTTTCCAACAAGGTCTTCAATGTCTTGGTTTTTAAATTGGCCCCATTGTCTGTTACAATTGAAGAGGGTATACAATATCTATAGATAATGTAGTTCAAGATGAACATAGCCACCTGTTTGCCAGTGGCTTTCATTAGCAGCATGACTTTGACCCACTTCATGAAATACTCAGTGGTTGTAATGATGAACTTATGTCTACTTGAAGAATTAGGATATATTTGTCCAACCAAATCAAAGGACCATTGCTGAAATGGCCAATGTGTAATGAAAGGTATGATTTCTCTGGCAGGAGCATGGATGAGATTTCCATGTGTTTTGCATTTATGACATGTCTTTGAAAATTGAATAGCATATTTTTCCATTGTAGGCCAGTAATAGCCTACTCTGAGTAGTTTCTTTGCTAGTGAAAAGTTGTTTGAGTGTGATCCACATACACCTTCTGTTAGAGTTAAAAGGGTATTTTCACTTATTAATTAAATCATTATTGATTTAATTATTAAGTCACCCTTCACTTATTAATTAAATCATCATTTGATTTAATTATTAAGTCTCACTTATTAATTAAATCATTATTGATTTAATTATTAAGTCCCTTTTATCTCTATTTCACTTAAGCTAAACTTTAGGCATGCAATAATTGATTCTTCTATTAATTATTCATGCAACCTTGGTTTCTTCACCCAACCTTGGTTTATTCACCCAACCTTGGTTTCTTCACCCATCTTTGGGTTTTGATCTCCATTATAAGGATTGATCACTTTGCAATTAATCAATATTTTTGGTAATCCATTCCATTTTTATTGAATCAATTGAGGATGTTTCCTCTTTCACAGATTTATTGTTTTTGGCCTCCATAGCTTTTGCTTCTCTCTTCTGTGACAGGTGTTTGCATGCAGGTGATTCTTGGGAACTGTAAGGTTGGTAGTTTTTCATCAACTCCAACATGGTATTAGAGCTCTGCCTTTTCATGCCCCTATTCTCTTCATGAGAGATTTGTCCCTGTTCTTTAAATCTATGTTTTGGAGAGGTTTTTGTCTCAGATTTTCATGGATTTTGGGAGGATTTATTTTTTGGATCACTTTGGGCAAAAATTAACATCTGGGTTGTGTCTGGAAGGCCCAAGAAACCCAATTTTCATATAAGGCATGTCCAATTTGGACACAGTTGAAATTTGGGCACTATTTTTGTATGCACAGCCCTTGGCATGTTTTACGAGGCAAAAGTCCACCTCGATTTCCATGCCACCTCAATTTTTATGCCACCTCAATTTTTGTGCCACCTTGATTTTCACACCACCTTGATTTTTGTACTACCTTGATTTGTGTGCCACCTTAATTTGCATGCCACCTTGATTTGCGTGCTACTTCGGTTTCCGTGCCGCTGATGTTAGCAGTCACAGATCTGACAGCGAGGTTAAATTTGACGGCCATGAAACCATCATACAACTTGTTTTTTTCCATAATGAGTAGCGTGTGGTTTTTTTGCTCTATCTGGAGCAAACGGAGGCCAATTTTTGACTTCTTTATATCGTCAAAAAGCTCTTTCCGAGCCAGACGCGTTTATGGAGGTTAGATTTTCTGATTTTTCTATCTTATATTATTTTTTGGTAGTCAAAGTTAGTGATCTATTTTGCACTTTGGGAGCCATATTTTTCTCATTTAGACTCCATTTTTTTACTCCTGCATGGCGTCGGAAAGCTAGTTCTATTATCCTTCTTCTTGTATGGGTCTCACACCCAAAATTTGCTCCAGGTAGTTTTTATTCAATTTTTTGCATTTTTGCAATCTGGTGGATATCTTGGATGTTTGAGGTCCTGGGATCATTTTCTATGCATGGGATGACTCCTTGAGAGAAGTTAGATATGTTTCTTTTTCTTTTAATCATTCCTGGATATTGTATACATCCTTTTCTGTAGTTTTTTTGCAAACGCACTGAGATAAAGTGCCATCTTGCATGTTTGGGATCCTGCATATTTTGTGCCTAATTGTACTTGCATTATTTATAAAGTGCCATGGGGGGGTTGATGAACCTTTGTCAAGTGAGTGTTCCTTCCACGATATTAGCCTCATGTGTGTCAGTGACTGATCATCCTCGACACATACTTTATTTCTTCTTGTACGTTCTTCATCATGCAATTTTTCTTGGCTGTCTCTCAGTGTATCTGTTATACCTCTCCCTATCAGCATTATGGGGGGTATTACTATTGGTTCTTATGTTTCCTTGGTTTGATGGAGTGAGCTATGTATTCAGTATTTGTTCCTATGTACTAGGCAGATGTAGTGGCTGGTACATATGCATTTCGGTGAGATGGATCATTTACCATATGGACACTCTTCTTGCGTTCCTATTTTGGAGGCTTCAGACTTGGCGTGTTTGCCATCTGTATCTTTGAGTTTCGATGTTTGCCTTGTTTTCCATCCAGATTTGAGTAGTGTCATTTGAGGGCACTCATACAGAGCAGTTATTTGACAGTGTTTTGCAGCTTCATACTTCAGAGGTGTTCTACATATTCTTTCTTTGTTCCTATTTTCTAGGACATTCTCTAGTTTGGAGGCTTCTTCAGTCCTTCACTAGACTTCATCTCTTTTTGGAGAGCGGTTTTTCCCACTGGGTTTTCTCCTTTTCTCCTCTTTACAGAGATTTTTGTACTTGGGTACCTCATCAAGCCATGTTGTCAAGACCCATCTTTCCTGCTTTCTGCAGTTATTTCTAGGTTTTTTAGCTTCTCCCTAAGTTTATCTTAAGGGGGGTGTTAGAGTTAAAAGGGTATTTTCACTTATTAATTAAATCATTATTGATTTAATTATTAAGTTACCCTTCACTTATTAATTAAATCATCATTTGATTTAATTATTAAGTCTCTTTTATCTATATTTCACTTAAGCTAAACTTTAGGCATGCAATAATTGATTCTTCTATTAATTATTCATGCAACCTTGGTTTCTTCACCCAACCTTGGTTTATTCACCCAACCTTGGTTTCTTCACCCATCTTTGGG
>MU224858.1:6811641-6826312 GCA_018584345.1 Thuja plicata
TTCCATTTTTATTGAATCAATTGAGGATGTTTCCTCTTTCACAGATCTATTGTTTTTGGCCTCCATAGCTTTTGCTTCTCTCTTTCTGTGACAGGTGTTTGCATGCAGGTGATTCTTGGGAGCTGTAAGGTTGATATTTTTTCATCAACTCCAACACCTTTATGGACTTCTTTTAATGCGTGATCTGACTCTTCATGTTCTAAACATCTAAGAAGTGTACCGTCGAGACCTGGTCTATATAAGTTATTAGAAATGAGGATATAACGCGATGCTATCCTAATCAAGGCTCATTTTTCATTCCTGGATGGATTATTGGGAATAGTTTGGTCAGTTAGGTAAGCAATGATTTTAGCATACCTAGATTGGTCTTGGGCGTTCAAAGCACAAATTAATTGGCAGGGTATCAAAGGCTGGATAGGATAATTCTTTCACCAAGAATTCATAGCGGAATTGATGTTCCTCCAGTTGTAAAATGGATGCCAGTGTAGCCATAGAATCTACAGCCTTATTCTCTGTTCTAGGTATATGGTAGAATGTGATGAAGACAAAGTACTTCTTTAGGTCATCTACTAGCTGCTTGTAGGGCATAAACTTCTCATCTTTCATCTGATAATATCCATTGACTTGATTGATAATGAGCTAGGAGTCACCATACACGTGCAAATCTACAATCTTCCATTCCATAGAAATTTTTAAGACCGTTTACCAATGCTTCATATTCAGAAATGTTATTTGTGCATGGAAACGTCAATTTATAGGACTTAGGTAATTTGTAGCCTTGAGGAGTTATGAATAGAACCCCTACTCTAGAGCCTTGTTGTGTGAAAGAACCATCAAAGTACATCTTCCATGGATACTCAGTTAGATGCATAATTGTTTCATCAGGGAACTCAATTCTTAAAGGTTCATCATCTTGGAGTGGTGAATCAACTAATTGATCTACAAGGACTTTTCCTTTAATAGCCCTTCTATCCACATATTCAATGTCAAATTCACTCAGAATGAGGACCCACTTTGCCATACATCCTGTTAACACTGTCTTGATTAGGAGGTACTTCAAAGGATCTATCTTTGCAATGAGATTTACTGTATGTGATAGCATGTAATGTCTCAATTTTTGTGATGCAAAGACAACTTCTAAGCATGCTTTCTCAATAATGTTGTAATTGAGTTCATAGGAGACTAGTGTTCTACTGATGTAGTAGATTTCTCTCTCTTTCTTAGTTTCATCCTCTTGTGCCAGCAATACTCCCAGTGATGTGGTTGTAGCTGAAATATACAGGAGTAATGGATTTCCATGAATGGGTACCATAAGAATAGGAGGAGTAGCCAGGTACTCTTTTAATTTTCTAAAGTTGGCTTCACAATGTTCATCCCATTTGAAGGTGACACCTTTGTTTAGTAATTTGGTAAAGGGTTGTGCTCTATCCGCAATTTGTGACATAAACCTCCTGATCGATTGGAGTCTCTCTTATAATGTCCTCATTTGACTAATGTTGCGTGGAGGAGTCATTTCAAGTATAGATTTGACTTTTTCTGGGTCTACCTCAATTCCTTTTGCTGAGACAATAAATCCTAGGATTTTTCCTGATTAAACCCCAAAGGTACATTTCTTTGGATTGAGCCTGAGTTGAAATTTCTCAATACGATCCAATATCTTCCTTAAGTCTTCAATATGAGTAGTCCGTTATTTTTATTTAGCTAAGGTGTCATCCATGTAATCCTCCATGTTTTTATGCATCATATCATGGAATATAGTGGTCATTGCTCTTTGATATGTAGCACTTGCATTTTTTAACCCAAATGGCATAACATTCCAGCAAAAGGTGCCTGAGAAACCATCCATGAGAAACCATCTCTTGATCTTTAGGAGCAATTTTAATCTGATTATAGCCTGAGAAACCATCCATGAGAAAGTACATTTGGTAGCCTGCTATGAGGTCTATGATCATATCAATATTAGGTAATGGAAAATCATCCTTAGGACATGCCTTGTTTAAGTCCCTGAAGTTTGTACAGATCCTGATAGATTTATCTTATTTAGATACCGGGACAACGTTAGAAATCCATCCTGCATAAGAGATGACTCTGATGAATCCAGCTTTCAATAATTTCTCTAGCTCTGCTTTTACCAGTAATGCAACATGAGGATGCATCTTTCTAAGTTTTTGTTTCACGAGTTTAATCGCAGGAGCTATAGATAAATGGTGCATTATTAATTTAGGATCCAGCCCAGGCATATCGGTGTAAGAACATGCAAAGTTGATCTTTTTCTCTTTCAAGAATTCAGTGAATTGTGTCTTCTCCTTATCTGACAAATATTGTGCTAGGTGAACTATTTGAGGATCTTCAGTTGTGCCCAAGTTAACTGGCTATGTTGGTTCTATCAGAACTGAAGATCTTTCTTGAAAGTGCTCGGGGAGGATATCAAGAATCTCATATTTTGGCACCTTTGAGAGGTTTTCACCATCAAATACATCTTTTATTTTTACTATTTTAGAATCTGACGCTGCCACAATGTGGTTTTCACCGCCATTTCTTTTCTTCTTTTTATTTTTCAATTTGTGACTGAGAAACTTGATATCCTCCTATGACATGTTCATGCTCCTTGCAGTGGTGGAAGAAGGGTAAGGTTCACAAGCATTTAGATAGAAAGCCAAGGTGTAGTCACTAGGAAAGTCTAAGATAGGAGTAGGATCCGTATTAGTCCAATCAATTACATCTGGGTTTATTAAAGACAAGGAGTCAGATTTTTGGAAGGACAACATCACGTTAGCATCAAGACTATTAACTGACATGACATGTTCCGTTAAGTTAATCTCTTCGATGTTTAGATCAATAAGAATTAGATCGTCATTATCAAAGTCATTGTTAGTTATATGTGGACTGAAATCTAGTGACTCATTAGTGGAACTTTCATCTTCATCTCTCTGTAAAAGGAGGCTCCTTGCTTTTAGCCTCTGAATTTCTTCCAGGTCTAGGAGAATACTAGTTTCTTCATTAATGAGTGGGGGAAGGAATACCTCCTCTGCTTTAGGAATATCAACATTGTTAGGAGTAGTGTTAGAATTATCTCTATGTGTTGATGGAGCTGCAAACATGTGAATTACATCTATTTCAATTTCCTCTGTGGTAATAGATAGCTTGTCCCACTCATAATCATGTGAGTCGGTTACTCCGTCATCAGATCTGTTCAAGAATTCAACAATAGTTACCTAATTTACTCTATTAGCCAGTTGTAGATCAAAGTGTGGTAAAAAAGGACATGTGAAACTATGACTAACTAGCCCCATTTAGGATGTGAATCCTGTTGTCGAGGTGTTTCTTCAGTAGCTATTGCAACCAATGGTACTATTGGATTGTCTTCTGTTGTTTCTTCTACCTCTTGAATAGGAGTTTGTGCTAACAAAGGGACGCGAAGATCTTGTGGTACTTCAAATCTTGGTACATAGTGCTCTCCTTGATATTCAGGATTCTCCATACCGACATGTAATAATCTTTCATAGGACCATTGTTCTAACTCTGTTTCTTCTGTTTCGTCACTCCCTTTATCAAAAACTGGACTATCGCTTGAAGTAGGGTTTGCAAATTTATTATTGAAACCTAGCCCTATTTTATCTTTGTTATCCCTAAATTCCATGTGTAGAGGTTCAATAAGTCCCTTTCCTTTGTCGCCTAAAGGTCCTTTTCCTTTATATCCCATTTTTTTAAGGTCATATCCTTTACCATACTTTTCTGGGGATATTTCCACATGTTTTACCTTAGCTTCCTTTGGTTCTCCATTGTAAAGCCAGGCCAAGACTTCCTGTTCTTCTGTGTTATCTTCAGGAGAAGTAGATGCTTTAACCCTGCTAGGTGCTTTGTGAATTTTTGGTGTTTGATATGTCGTAGGTGTGAATGATGAGGAAGGTTTTCCATAGGATCTTGGTGAAACTGGAAGTTCTATCATGATGGGGTGATGTCCAGCTTGTATTCTCCCATACCTGTTTCTTCAAGTTTTAAGTTCTTTCCAAAAAATTTCATCACCATGTCTTTGGTAGTCTCAGGAATAATTTCATCCTTAGCTACTTTGTTATGTGGGACCATACTACCTGCTTTAATATTGTTACAAGTATAATTGGCATGTGCAGGAATTGTCACTTCCACCCCATTATGTGGGAATTTGATACACTGGTGGTAAGTAGACGACACAACTTGCATTTTGTGGATCCAAGTTCTCCCTAACAGTATGTTGTAAGCCAAGGGTAGATCTAGAACTTGATAGATGCCATTTATTTCAACAAGTCTAATTCTGATGGGTAGAACAATAAGACCTTTAAAGGATCTTTCTTCCTCATCATAAGCTTTGATAGTGATTTTGCTTCTAAAATTAATGGTTTGTTCTGAAAGACCTAGTTTATAGATGATATTAAGGGTAAAAATATTCAATCATGCACATCTATCTATCAATACACGTCTAACACAGGATTTATGAATGAGGACTTCAATATGAAGGGGTTGATTATGCGTATGTGTCAATGATGTATCATCTTCTTCTGAAAAGGAGAGGTAATGGGGCGCTAAGATGTGATTAACCATTGCTTGGAATTTATGTATATCAAGGTCCTTTGGCACATTTGCAGCATGTAGGGCTTGTTCAAGAATTTCCCTATGCACTGAGGAGATTTTAAGCAACTCAAAAATGGAAATTTGAGTAGAGGTTCGTTGTAATTGATCTACCAAGTTATAGTTGGCTGCAGGAATAGTAAGAGTTTTTTTTCTACTGTCAGCTTGGCAATAGTGACAATAGGTACCTTGGACGGTGTTGATGGTTTTGATGAGGAACTAGTTCCTTTGATTGTGACTTGTGCTTGACTTCGGGTCACCGCATTTGATTGGGAAGATGTGTTTTTAACACCCTTGATAGTGACCACATTAATCGATTCAGTTTTAATGTCTAGCATATTGATCACATTATCATTTTTAGAGTAGGCATAGTTTACTTCATTTCCTTTTCCTTTAGATGCTTCCCATTTCTCATAATTAGGGAATGGCTTGTTAAATGATGTATGGTCTTCATTAGTGGTGTGTCCTTCCACTTTGATCTTGCCTCCTTCGATAAGGTCTTGGATAACATGTTGATTTTAAGATAGTTATTAGTCTTGTGTCCTTTGTTATTGTGAAAGACACATTAATAATTGTCATCCCACCACCTTGGTTTGACTTCTGGTTCCCATGGTTTGGAATCTAGGATTGTGAGAACTTTGTTGTCTAATAGTGTCTTCAAAACAATTTCAAGAGGCTCTCCCAAAGGAGTAAATGTTCTTTGAGGCTTGGAAGTCCATGGCTGTCCTTTATTATTCTTGTTGTTTTCTTTAGGTATGGAGGTTGTTACCTTGGCATCTTTGCTTGCTTGCTTGCTATTTGTTAGATTGAATACCTTGGGTTTAGGATTAACATTAGAGGCATCTACTACTCCATCATTAACAAAAATTTTGTTTTGTTTCCACCACTTAGGCTTGGAATTGGAGTTGGAGTTGGTAGATTTGTTTTCACTTTGAAGAGTGATTTATCCCTTTTTAACCATGAATTCTTCGATATGAATGGCATTCTTGATCATCTTATCAAAGCTAGGGGAATCTTGCATTTTTAATGCATAGTTCAATTCTAGTATCAAGTTTTTAATAAAGATCTCCATCTTTTCAGATTCAGGAATAGCTCTTGAATACCGTGCAAAGATTTTCCTCCACCTTTGTAGAAAGTGTGGAAGGGATTCGCCAGTCCTTTACTTAGTGTTACACAGATCCATCATGGTTACATCGTGTTGTATATTATAGGAGTAATGTTGGATAAACTATTGAATTAACTCCTCAAAAGTTTTTACCTTAGGTGTAAGCTTTGAGAACCACTCCATTATGTTACCTCCTAGTCTTCCTGGAAAGAGCCTCATGAGGTATGTAGTTTCATGCATGTACTCTATGCTTAGAGCACAATTCTTTCACAAGGTCATGTGGATCAGTCTCTCCCGTATATTTGTCATATTTTGGCCTTGTCATACTGGGAAGAAACATAAGCATATTAATACTCCTATCAAAAGGAAATGGACAAATGGAGTCCAAAGAGTATTTCGTCTTGGGTTTAGCCTTCTCCTGTTTGAGATTTGCAAGCTCAGTTTGCATCAAGGTTAGTTGTTTAGGGAGAGTAGAGATAGGAGTGAACACCTCCTTTTCTTTTAGTTGTTCCACATCATAATCCTTAGGTAATTTTATGCCAGTGGATGCTAGATGGAGAAAGTATTTCTCTTTATCTTCGCCAATTATCTTTTCCAATGTCTTTTAGAATTTCTTTCTCTATTTGAGTTTATTGTATTCTTCTTCCTTGATGTCTCCCTCACTGTCTAAATCAAACAAAGGACTGTCAAAGTGTTTTTCTTCTTCACCATCACTATATTCATGCTTTTGGTTTTTATCATTGTCGTATTCCTCAAAATCCTCACTCCATTCGTGAGTGGGTTTTCCCATTTCTGGGGAGTCTAAATTGTATAGGGAACTGTGATATGTTTCTTCTTGTTGAAAGTGTAGTGATCTTGGAGGCACTTCCATTTATTTAGAAGTGTACTTTTTGCGTATTGTGCTAACCATGTATTTGTATCTCAACTTCATCAAAGTTTCTCGATAGTGTCAAGTAGAATCACAAATCGTTCAAGTGAGTGTGTCTAGGTAGAAGTGTCATTTGTGTTTTGGTGGAAGTAAATGATTCCAGTGTCAAAGAGTTAGAATGCCTTGATAGTGAGCTGGGAATCAAGTTATTTTGAAAAGTGAATAGACCACACGTATTGAGACAGATTGTAAGAGTCTGATAGGACATGCAAGGTAGACATCTGAAAAAAAGTTTTGAAACAGCCACAGTGAGACCAGAAAAATCAACAGGGATAGACTATAGAGCTAAAAGGGTATCCAAATAAACTACCTTTGAGAGGCAACTATGCAAGTGTCCACTGTCAAATTTTGTCAATTTTGTCAATTTTGTCTTGGAAGTGCGTGAAGTTTGTTTGATTGAAGATTGCGTTCTGAGATTTTCCAGTGAGTGAAAAACACATGTAGACCAAGGTTTGAATTTTGTTTCTTGTTTTGAAGGTGTTATCTTTTTAATGATTTTTCAGTTACATCAAGCATTGTTGCATTGTTAGGGGGAACAAACACATCCTTATGCCCTATTTTCTAAGTAGAGGATGAAAATTATTTCTCGTTGACTTAGGTACACACTCAAATGCTAATCAGAATATGGCCATCACCAAGTACGCAATGGCTCCAATCATAATGCCATATTAGTCGAATCCAAACGCAAGTGAGGGCACGATATGACGAGTATCTTGGGGAAATTACTTTTTGCCTTGCACAAGGATTATCACCCTTTCAGAGATGAATCAGGTAGTTTTGACTATAAATTTTGTTTGTTTATAATGGGGCAATCCATTTGAAACCATCTCTCATAGAATTGCACAAGGCAAAATTGACGCGTATAGCCCTATGAGTACTCAAATATGTGTAATCTCACAAGCAAGATTTAAGAGGCTCCACTCTACACATACCCAAGCATGTTCAAGGAATGATGTCAAAATTCCAAGAACAAAAGCGATTCCGTCTTCCGAGGCTTTGGCCTATGGGGAAGAAATTATTTATAGTGAGTTGGAAGGGTTGGCATAAAACCTGTCCTCACTTGGGTTGTTCCTGGGAGATTTTTTCCTCAACCGGAAGGCCCTCTACTCTTAAATAAGCATACAAAGTATTGGCAAGCTTAGGATTTATAGATTTATGATTCTTCAAAAGAAGAAGAGCATACTCTCCTAATCCATGCCATTTTCTCCCAAAAAACTTCAATCAATGTTCATTCCCTCAAGCTATTTGAGCTCGATTTAGATATTCCTAAATTATGAAAACATAGTACGTGAAAGCAATGTTTGATTGTTCAGTTGACCATAGTTCTTAGTGCTTTGCTTTGTTCAATTGCTATCCCAAAATAAATTAAGCGATGTGTTTGTTCATTGAGCCACAAAATTTAGTGATTTGAGTTTTTTCATTTACTATCCAAAATTGAAATTTAAACACTGTGTTTGTTTTTCCTTTTTCAGTTACTCCATTTTCCTTTCAAATCATAAAATTCCTTGTGAGTTTATGATTTTCCTTAAAAAGGAAAAGAGCATATTCCTCTGGTCAATCTAGTATGAGACTGGAAAATGTCTTTATTTTTGAAAGCGTAACAAAAATAGAAGTCAAGATGAGGGATTGGCAACCTATAAAACCATAAGTCAGTATTCTTTTTCCAACTTTGTTAGCGAGAGAGTCTCTGACAGCGATCTGCAAACACAAGTTAGGCTGCTAAAAATAGGATCAAAATCACAAAAATAACCAAGTTAGCAAGTTAGAAATCAAATTTGTCAGTGACAGAACTCTGTATTTTTTCTCTCTGGACTCCAGACGATAATTGAGAGACCCAAAATGATAAAACCCAAAAATGATACAATTTTGACCCAAACGATAATATTTACTCAAAACGAAAAGCCTTTTACGTGAAATGATAACACGTACAAAAAAAAAAGGTTACCAAAGATGATTTTAAAGCCAAATTTTACCTTCCATAAATACAATGGCAGACGATATTGAAACTCCTAGAAATGATAGAAGATATACCGCAGATGATAGATCACTCCCAAAAATGATATCTAATTAACCCAAAATGATAAACTGCCTGCAAATTTTAAAAATGTCAAGGGCAGAGAGAAGAATTTTATGAAATTTTGAGTAATCATGCCCCACAATGGGTGCCAGAGATGTGTGTGTGATTTTATGCACCTGTTAAAAAGGACACAACACTTCAATAGATCATTGCATTAGTGAAAACAAGGGATTAGCAAGCATAGCAATCACCAAAATTGACCTATTTCTTCCTATCTAGGAGGAGTATGAAAAATGACATAATAGCCCTCAGATTATGCATATTTTAGTGACATATACAACCTAAGAATGGAAGGTTTGAATTAAAACTAATCTAAATGATTGAGAAACATGCATATTAGCTCTAAGAATGAAGATTATAACAATACAACTAAGAAACAAGCTAAAATGCAATATGAAAGTCCCTAAAATATGAGCAACATAAGTTTGCTCCTTCAATTCTCCAAACATGGGAAGCATAAGAATGCTTTCAACACTTCAAAATTTAGGGCCATCAACAATAAAAAAATCTAGGGCTTCAACAATAAAAAATCAAGGGCCATTTGAGCTCAAAATCCATCCAATTTATAAAAGAAATGGGGAGAGAGAGAGGGGACAAGGCCATTAATGGAGGTGTAAAAACCATTAATGAGGTGTAAGAGGCATTAATGCCAAAGGAATTGATGAGGCATGGGATTTGAGGAATCTCCATTAATGATGCATTAATGAGAGCAATTAAGAGGCATGGTGAGGGGTGTGAGTCCAAGCTTGAGAAGGTGGACTTAGAGGGAGTCAAGCTTGAGAAAGTTGACTTTCTCAAGTGGGTTGAATTCCTAATCACAAAATTAGGAATGTGACAAGCTTAAGGGTAGCTTAGGATTACGATTAAGGTTTAAGGCATGTGTTTAAGAAGATAGAGATGGGGGGAGAGAGAATGAGTGGAGGGAGGATTAGTTAATTAGGGTTAATTAGCTAATTAAGAAGAATTAGCATGTGAGAAGGGGTTGGGATGAGTTTGAACTCATGGTTGGGTAGTTGAGATTGGTTGGGTTAGAGGGAATATTAATGAAATGAATTGTTGTAATAACATATTCACTCTATAGTAGGGATTTTAATTAATCACTTAAGCTTTTGATTGCTTTGTAATAATTAATTAGGACTATAGCAAAATTGAATCAATTAGGCTAGGGGATTGATTTTGCAAGTGATGAGGTATAATTAGGATTTCATTAATTCTTTTTAAATTAATTACCTTAGCCATGTATTGATTTGAATTGATTGAATTGAATTGATCTTATTTGATTGGCTAAAGCAATTAGTGTAAATTAGTGATTAAATCACTTAGAAAATTAAATTTGATTTGGATGAATTATGCTAGCCGATTGAAGAGTTGTCTTGACATAATTGGGGGTATGATCACACTTAGGGAAAATAGGGTCTATGGTCAGAGCAGACTAAATTAGGGTGGTTGCACCTTCAACCTGTTGTAAAATTTGTAAACCAAGAAAAAAATTGATCTCTCCATACATTGACATTTCAAATTCTTTCCTCATTTCATTAGCAAATGATGTGCATAAGTTATCATTTCCTCCAAATATAATATCATTAATAAAAATTTGTGCAATAAGAGTTTTATCATCCTTTCCTCCTTTTAAATAAAAATTTATGTTATCACTTGTTCTAATAAATCCAATACTAATAAGATAAAAATGTAGTCTTTCATACCATGCTCTCGGTGCTTGTTTCAAACTATACAACACTTTGTGTAACTTACATACCATGCTTCTCTGAGTAGGGTCAAAAAAACCTTCAGGTTGTTTAATGTATACCTCTTCTTCTAGTATCCCATTCATAAATGTAGACTTAACATCCATCTGATATACTTTGAATCCTTTATATTCTGTATATGTAAGTAATATTCTAACTCCTTCAAGTCTAGCAATGGGTGCAAAAGTTTCTCCATAATCAATACCTTCTTCTTGTGCATACCCTTTGCATACTAGTCTTGCTTTCTTTCTGAATATCAATTTGGTGCCAATGACATTCTTATCACTCAGTCTCGATACTATTGTCCATATTTTTTTTTTCTTTATCTGCTCAATTTCTTCATTCATTGCAATAATCCACTCTTCATTTTCAAGTGCATCTCTAACATTTTTAGGTTCAAATTCACAAATCAAACATGTGTTGTATTTCAACTTACATCATGTCATCATGCCAGCTCTCTTACCTCCAATAATATGATTCTGTGGATGATGTCTTCTTACATATTTTGCAAGTACAGGTTTAATTCTTTGTTCTTCATTGTGTTCTCTAGTAGGTTCATTGTGTTCTTGATCATGATCTTCAATTGCAACATTTTTCTGATTCTCGGTTGGTGCCTCTTGTTTCTTGGTAACATTACCCTATTGCATGGTAATGTTAGGTATCTGCACGGGCAAAGTATTTGGTTCTTTAATGTAGGCAAATCTACTATAATCTTCAGGTTCTTTTGTGCTTTCCTCATCATTCTTCTCAACAAATTCATCAAGTCTTACATTTGTACTTTCAATGATCTTGTTAGAAATCTTTTTCAAACAGTTATAAGCTTTTCTCTTAGTAGAATATCAAAGAAATATTCCTTCATCAGTTTTTGAATCAAATTTTCAATTTCTATCATCTTTTAGAATATAATAACGACTTTCAAATATTCTAAAATAGCTCACATTAGGTGTATAACCATACCATAATTCATAAGGTGTCTTGTTTGTGTCTTTCTTTAGTTGTACTCGGTTCAGTGTGTACATAGAAGTACTGAAATCTTCTCTCCAGTAAGTTTGTGCAACATTCTTTTCAATCATCATTGTTCTAACACAATCCATAATTAATCTATTTCTCCTTTCAGCAATTCCATTCTGTTGTTGTGTCCTTGGTGTAGAGACCCATCTCTTAATTCCATACTCATTACAAAAGTTAGTGAACTCATCAAAAATAAATTCACCTCCTCTATCAGATCTCAAAAATTCCATTTCTCTACCACTTTATTTTTTCACTTTAGCTTTGTACCATTTGAACATCTTAAATGCTTCAGATTTTTCTTTTAAGAACATGATAGTCATCATTCTAGAGTAGTCATCAACAAATAAAATAATGTATTTGTCACCATAATAACTTTGTGTTCTCATTGGTCCACATAGTTCTGTATGGACTATCTCCAAAATATCATTAGATGAAAAATTCTCTCTTAAAACTAGATTTTGACATATTTCCCATTTGACAATTCTTGCACATTACATGGTTAGGTTTAGATAAGCTTGGTAAGCCTCTAAATTTTATTTTCTTACTAATCTTAACCATGTTGTCAAAATTTACATGACAAAGCCTCTTATGACGCAACCATATATCTTCATTCTTAGCCATCAAACAAGTAGTTTCAGCAATGTCCAGATAGAATAGATTACCTTTTGATTGTTCACCAGTGCCGATCAACTTTCTTGTTCCATCATATATTCTAGCTTTTCTATTCTCAAATGCAACTTGGTGACCTGTGTTATTCAACTATGAAACACTCAATAGATTATAATTAATTCCTTTCACCCAATATGCATTCTCACATTTGATTTGATTATTCAACAATATAGTGCCTTTTCCTTTCACTTGACAAGGTGTATCATTTCTGATTCTTACAGATCCACCATTATAATGCTCAATAAATTCAAATTTTTCTTTATCTCCAGTCATGTGATGTGTGCAGCCACTATCAATAACCCAAATGTCATGCTTACTAACTTTAGAAATAATTTTTATTTCAGCATACCTTTCATCTTCTTTCAAAGCTACAAATACTGTCTCAATATCTTCATCAGTGTCCCAGAATTAGTGTCATTATCTTTATCTGTAGTAATGTAACAAGCCTTCTTGCCTTTGTCTTTGCAATATTGATTATTCCTTCTGTCATACTGTTGGTTGCTTCTTTATTCTCGATCATCTTTTCTATCATTAAATCTTTCATTTCTTTCATCTTTCTTTTGGTTAGGGCATCGGGTAGCAAAGCGTCCAATTTCTTTACAATTAAAGCATATCAAAGGTATTTTTACCTTTATACCTTCCTTTGCCTTTGTGCAGTCTTCTAACCATTGGTGCTTCAAGTTCATCAAGCTATTTATCATCATTGTCACTGTTATTTATTATAATGTGTTTGCTACCAGATTTACTAATTTTTCAGAGAAGACATAAATGCAGATTCTATAGTAGGTACAACGTTGTTGTCAAAATTATTCAGCTCAAAAGAAATCAATATACCGACAAGGCTATCAATCGCAATATTATTTCCAGGTGTTGCTCTCATTTCATGTATTGCAGAGACTCTTATAGAATAAATAGGCAATAAAGTTCTAAGAATCTTACTCATAATAGTGTCTTCATCAATAGTTCCACCTACTCCATGAATAATGTTCACAACCTCCTTGAGTTAGGTAATGTACTCTGTTATGCTCTCTCCTTCTTTCATTCTAATGTCATCAAATTTTACTCAGAGACTTTCAAATTTATCTCTTTTTACATTTGCATCTCCTCCATAAACTAGTGTAATCTTGTCCCACATCTGCTTGGCTAATGTACACATCTTGATATCCTCAAATTCAACATCAGTGAGTGAAGAAGCAATTTCTACCATCATAGTGTTGTGTTCATGTTTCTCTTTCATCTGAGTAACAATCAAAGGTCTAGTAGGTAGGATGAATTCATTATCCAAGTATAGCATTATCATCTCCAATCCTTGTTAGATATAGTCTCATTCTGCTCTTCCATGTTGATAAGTTCTCCTTGTTCAGCTTCGGCACATCTCTCTTATACATCTTGCGATCTTTAGCTTAAGCCCTTTAAAACTTTCCTTCTAAGCATTGTATGCTCTGATACCAATTGTTAGATAAATGAGAAGGGGGGGGGGTAAATCAATTAGTTCTCAATTATCCTATAGTCTCAAATTATCCCAGATGTATATATCAACAATTTCAAACATATAATTCAACTCGGTGAAGTGTATACTGTAATCTCAAACTTTTAATCCTATACCGAGTAGCAGTAAATCAAATTGTGATTACCGATCAAAGTAGATAAAGTAATGTGTAAAGCTAAATAAAAATCCACAACAATTTTGAAACCCTGCTAAGGGAAAAACCACATGGGATTGGCAACCCAAAATATTTCACTCTTCTGAAGTGAGCTCGGTTTAGAGCCAACCCTATTAAAGGTTACAATGCACACTGTTAAATGTGACCTGGTTAGAGGATTTAAAACTAGCAGGTTTCTCTTGACCAATCATTTACTATGGGGTCAACATTAGAACACTCAACATTCATTAGAATGTCATAATAAAGAATTTCACATCCTACTTGGTTAAGAGATTTATCTGTAACAATAATAAAATTGATACAATAATGATCTGATTCAAATACAACTTTGTTTGCAAATTTTTAGATCTATTCTAAGTACATAATACCTCTGATCAATTTGTTCACTTACATTCATTTGATTCTTCATACTCTACTATGCTCGGTTAATGCTCTTTCCTTAGTTGCTCGGTGATGTCTGCAGAAATATTCGATTTTGTCTTTAACCAGTTTGATCAGTCATGCATGAAATTTGCATGTGTGCGCATCATAGCATCATGTGATTCATAATGAATCTCTTGTCTCTTATATAGACATCATAACTCATTTAATTTCCATCCTTTATATTTTGCCTCTTAATCTCCATCATTGGTTTTTGTTAGAAATGAAAAAGAAATATGTAAAAATGAACCATACCAGGAAAGAATCTAAGCGAGTGAATGCATAAAAGAAATATTACCATAAACAAAGAGAGAGAAAGTTCCAAGATTCAACACAAGAAGGCAAGATATTTGAAAGGGGAAAGCAAAGAAAACCCCTTGTGACATTATGAATGAGGCATGAAAAGCCTAAGAAGAGGAGAGAGAGAGAGAGCGAATTGCTCATACA
>MU224858.1:6838603-6858372 GCA_018584345.1 Thuja plicata
ATGTTGTATGTATATGAATATTTCTGCATTTGTAAGAGTCTGTAGACTCCTTAGTATTCTCCTTGTATCTCCTTCAGAATGTCCATGAGTGCTTCCAGGATTATGGAGTCGGATCTGTCAGTCGTTCCATTTAGTTTTCTGTCATTTTGTAGAATGCCCAGTTCCTGTAAACAATTTGTGCAACTTTGTGATCCCAGGTTAGGTTTATTTATATTTGATTCTCTATCATAAAAGAATGTGCGCGGGTTAGGGTTAGGCAGGAAGCAGAAATATTTGCACAAGTATAACATATAGTATAACATTGTATAACATATAGTATAACATTTAGATTATTTATACAAGTATAACATTTGCTTATACTTTAAGTTATACTTGTATAAAGAAATTAGGTACCTTTGAGGATGATTGAAATAGGTTTCAGCTTCCTAGGAGTTAAGATGCAACTTCTAGACTTTAGATTTTTAAAAAAAAATCAAACTTAGTTAAATTTCAGGCACTTGAGATTTTACAGAGCAATGTGTTTTGGCATGTGAAATTTTGTGTAACTTTAAATATGTTCCTTACATGTTTGATGGAGGTTATATGGTGCATTTAGATGCTTTACTAGGGTTAGGATGTGTGTAGGAAGCAGGATTAGGGTTTAGGATTGTCTAGGAGGATCAGGACCATTCTAGGCCTCCCTAAACGTTCCTAATTTTCCTAAACATCCCTAAACTACCTTATTATTTTCTATTCTTTGCTGCAGTTCTTAAATGTGTTTATGATGTGTTTTTACTACATGTATGATGTATTTGTGATGTGTGGGTTAAGGGTAGAAAACCTAAGAACACTAAGTGAGTGGCTCTCAGTGCGGGGCTGAGGCCCTAAGTGGCTAGAACCAAGATAACCAACTGAAGAGTTATTTAACGAGTGAAAATTTAATTAAACTTATGGGAATGGGCTCAAACACTAAAAAAATTAATGTATGCATCGCCCATGCCATTAGCGCTAGTAAAGGCTATGGATGGGAGTGGGAGAAGGTACCTATGCGTAGGTACAATTGAATGGCGCTTGTCTGTACGAAAGGCATTCGATTTTGCATGTGCCTACTTTGGGGCCGGGGCCCAGAGTGGCTAGTACCAGGACAACCCAAGGGGTGAAGACTATGCGATGACACTCACTTAGGTTGTTTCTTAGAGTTTCTACCAAGCCTTAGAGCCTTTGGGAAAATATTTTATACTTTGATCTTCTTTCATTTGCTATTTGGGAAAGGTTACCCAACCCTAGGTATGGCCTAGCTATCCCTTCTTTGTGGACCTTGGTGTTTGTCTCCTAGCACGGGGGAGTGGGCCTTTTGGTATCCATGTGGTTGGGTGGTAAATCTTTTTATCGAGGTATCTTTTGCGGATGCGGTGCTTGAGGATTCATGCTTTCTTAATGTTCCTGTTTTGAAGAATGAAGACTTTATCTTTCATGATGTAAAATTATTGTTACCTCCCAAGAGGAGATGAATGAAATGTAATCATAAATGTACTTCAAAATGATGTATTTGGAATGGGTAGCCTTAGGAAAAAAAAAAAAAAGGGAAAGCATGAAATTTATGTATATGATGTTGGAAAAGAAAAGGATTTTGTAACATTCCAAGTAAAGTAGTATGTTTCTCATTATTGTTGATTAAGTGAAAAGCTATTGAAAAACAAATGTAATATTTGTAACGTATCAAATGATTTAGACGATTTTATTTTCTTTAAAAGTTATCTCATTCATAAAGGATACTTAGGAATAAAAATGGATTTAAATGGCAAATTGAAATGAAAGTACTTTGTATTTCTTTATAAAGAATCTGCAAATGTTGAGATGTAGTTTGCTTAAGAAGTAAATCAAGTTGCTAGTACACTAAAAGGACGTAAATAAATTGTGCATTTATTTAGAAGGGAACCTTGGAGGAATCTAAGTTAAACTATGTTTTGTTCATGGAATTCTTTAAAAATTCAAATTTTTTTCATAAATCGTTACTTAGGTTTTCTTTTATAAAGAGAATCTTTGTTCTCTTCCCCGGTTCCCTTGCGGGGCATGACAGGTGATCCCTAGCTTGGTTATCACTGTGCTCGATATACACTATATTTTACTCGGTGTTCACTATTACTCGGTGTATAGAAAACTCTTCAATTATTGACCACATAAACTTTGTTTGTTCCAGATCTTCAATCCATAATAGATGTTTATTACCATAATGATACTCAAATAAGTTCACATCAATGACAATATGTTAACTGATTAATGTCAATCATCATATCTGTGACTCGGTTGACTATGAACAAAATAACTTCAAACATACAATCAATTGTAGTTCATCACTATTTTGACAAAATCTTATTCATTTGGGTGCTCTGCCAATGTGCACTTGAGTTATTGTTAATGGCAAAAACCTCCGCTTCTACTTCTTCTTCATGGAAGAGGGCATTCAAGAAGTTTAATTCAAAAGGAAGTGGTTAAAGACCACAATTTAAAGTCAAAAAACTAGTTTTTTCAAGATTTTCTTTTGATTTGTTTGATCAAAACTATTTGAATCACATTACATGGGTAAAGATAGTAAATTTAATTCCAAAACTGGGTTTTTCAAGAGCTTTCTTTTGATTTTGAGTGATCAAAATTATCATAATCAATATATACATGCGTAAAGATAGTAACTTTCAGTCAAAAGGTAAATTTTTGAAGAATTTTCTTTTGAGTTGATTGATCAAAATTATCTGAATCACAAACTACATGATTTAAAGATCGCATCTTTAAGCCAAAACCTGGTGCTTTTTTTTCAAGTTTTTATGTTTTGATTGATTCAGATTTTTTTTCTTTGGATCTCTCATCTATGTATTCATTCTTGATTGGAATTGCCATGTGGGCATTGGATGTTCATTAATTTTTAGTTTTCTTTTTAAAAGATTTTTAGTAATTCTTTGTTTAATGATTTTATAAAATCTTAATTTATTCAATATTTTTTGTTGATTTTATCAATTATAATAAATATAAAATTTATAGTTAAAGAATAGTTTTTTTATTTTTATTTATTACGAATAACTATTACTTACCTTAGAAGTTAGTAAAGTTAAAATAAAATTGAGTCAAGAAATTTCTTTAAAATTTAATAACAATTAAAATAAATAATTATGTTTTTTTCTTAAGTCATGCATGTTAAATAGTATGTAAGGTGTGTAAAGCATTTAATGGCTTTTTAAAGATTTTATTGAGTTCTTTTCTAAATGTTAATAACTCAAAAAACTTTCTAATCTACTATGACAACATCTAAAGAAATGGAACATCTAAAAAATTATTATAATCTTCAAAAAGCCACTAAAAACTCATGCATCATAAGGAATGATCAACAAACTTTTTAAAATATCTTTATAATCATCATTAACTATCAATTTTTTATTGAAGTACCAAATTTTAATTTATTAAGGGTTAAAGTTCAATTCACTTTGGTTTTCAATTATATAAAGGGTTAAGGTTTATTTGGTGCATAACATTGTACAAATAAATAAATCCATTAATCTATGTTCTTCCAAAGTGATGATGAAATTTATTAGAAGTTTAGCAAAATACAAAATAGTGTTTACATGCTCATATTTGTTTTTAAGAAGAAATTTTGTTAATGTGTGAATATATTATTTATTTATCATTATTTATGGTATGATATATGATTAATTAAGCCAATAAGCTTTGTATGGGAGCAACCTTTTTGGAATGAGTTGTAAACTTTCTTGATTTATGACGTTGCATGTATTTATGATTTTGGTGTTTTGTTGATCATTTTTCTAGTTTAACATGTCTCTATTGAAGGAAACTTTGGTTCATCTCTTGTTTTTCGAGTGCCTTGATATTTTTTGGAGAGGGATATTATGTGTGAATATGCAATTTTCATTTAGGGGCTAAATTTTGCAAGTTTTTTTGCATATCTTTCCCAAAAAAATTTATTATGTTAGGATTTAATTTGGGCTCATGTTTTCTATTGCTTTTATCAATTGTGAGCCAAATCAAATTTCATTCTCTATGCCTTTTTTTTCGGGCTTCAACTCACTATTCTTTAAAGCCCACAAAAAAGTCTTTGAATTGTTTGCATGGATTGTAAACTCTATTTTTGTTCAGTTTATGATTGCATGCGATATTATTTCTCACTATAATTTTCAAAGAAAATGTCATCCGTTTGATGTCAAATTCAGGCACTAAATGAAGTGGACTGACAAGTTTGGATCTAACGAAAGATGGAAAGAAATGAGTATTCTTTGCATTTTTAGACTTCCATTCAGTTTTTGATGTCTTAGAAGTTTTTGCTTTCTGCTCCTGTGAAAGTCAGCTGATAGAAATAGAGTACTATTTACTTGTATGAGAAACGTTTCAAGATTCTCTTTAGATTTGTAATCCTAACGTAAGGGGAATAACAAGACTAGATTTAACCCTTACATGGGTGCTCTCACATGTCAAATAATAAATAATCTTTATGATTTTGAGAGCGTTGAAGATCTTAAAAAGAGTAGACAATCTTAATAAATAGATCTTGGAGATTAATAGATTATTTTAGGTTTTTGTTTTTGAACGTAATCTGGATATTGAAGCAAATCATCTTCTTTTTATCGAAAGGTATTGATAACTGTAATGGCTAGGGAGCTCTAAATGGAATTAGTCTCAATCTTCTTCATTAAATGCAATTGTTTCAGATTGAATTTGTATATAATACCCATTCTTTCCATAGATTATGGCATTCTAATGGATATCTTATTTGTGGTAAATTTTTAAAGATTTGATTCTTTAATGTTTTTGAATCAAGGATTGCTTAGTGCATTAAATGACCAAATGACTATTGCCATACACTTCCCTCTCCAAAATTACTCAGTGAGGTACTGGTTACATATTGTTAGTATACACGATTGCTTGAAATAATACCCTCTTACACGCCCTAACAAAAACTTAAAGATGGTTAAATTTCATTTATATCAGTATTTCCAGATTCCTTCTACATACCATTAATGATCTACTTTGGCCATTATATAAAACATTTCACTTTATTGAAAATCAAAACTCCTATCGGCTTCTCGTTGCATGTACAAAAACGCGCAACTACTAGTTATATCCCAACCATAAGTGCTTCATGACCTTAAACTCGCATGGAAATGTTTTATTTCTTTTCTTCATACTTTTGTCGTCTTATTTGGTTTGAATAGCATTTTAATACCTTTTTATCATTTCTATACATTTTTGGACATATCGCGTGCTTCTTGTTTTGTGTCTTTGTTTCCTTATGTATAGATAGAGAAAGTCTAGATCACAAACTTAATTTGTTTTGCCATCCTAGGAAAAAACTATTGTGTAGTAGTATTGGGAACGATGAGTTGTTCAACCTATTTTTCAAGTTCTTTATAAATTTCTAATTACTAATTTGTTGTTAGTTTTTTGCTTTTATTTATGTATTTATTATAATTTTAGTCCTTTTATTACAACTCAATTCTATTAATATAAATGAAATTTAACACATTTTCATTCTTTTCAATAGATTTATTTTAGTAAGGTAAAATATTTTTTACTTTTGATATTCTTGTCCATTATTTTTGCTTTTCACATACATAGAATTTCAACATATAATTTAGTTAGATGTTTGGTTAGATGTTGAAGTTTTGGTTTGGTATTGGAAAAATTCTTTCTTGAAAAGTTGGTTCTTTATATTAGAGTCAACACTAACTTTTATGATGTTAACGTAATGATTAGAGACTTCATTTCTTTCAATACATATTTAATGAATATTTCTATTTTCAATTTATCTCTCTTCAATTAATGTATTTCTCTCAGTGATTGACATAAATCTCAATTAGATTTAAAAACAAATATTTAATTTAAACCAGATATAAAAATTATCTTAGTTTATATCTAAATGACCACACACCTTATCTTCAATATATTTTTTAATTTATATTTTTAAAAAATTGTAACTTCTGATTATGGGCTTGAATTCTATGCTTTGCTTATTTGCTAATTGCAGAACTAAGTGGATAAGACGTGGAGAATAATGTGATGAACCATTTGTATCATAATCGGAATATTTAAATTTGATTGGAGAATGCAGTTGGTGGACTCCTCAATTCCGTAGTATTAAAGAAGAGGAAGGTGTGACAGCATTGAAGGGTGGAGAGGTGGATAAAAAGGAGTGCAATGTGCTGCGATGAGATTTGATAACTATCTTAGGTAGCCGGCCATCTCTTGCACACTCAGCTTTCTCATTCTCAATACTATTTATTACACCTATTACTCTTCCCTATTCCTTTACAAGTCAAACTTCCTCTGCCTCTGCCTCTGCCTCTGCCTCTGCCTCCAACGAAATTTTCATGAATTCTTCAAAATCTTGATCAAAATCTTTTGCCAATTCATGAATTGGGCCGTCTTCAAATGGGCAGCAATCTCTTCTGAATTCATGAATTGAGTCTGGTTAATTGGGTGGAAACTCTTTTGGATTCAGAAAGGTTCTGAATTGAGCCTTCCTGAACTGGGTGGAAATCCATTTTTGTGTTCATGAATTGAGCCTTTCTGAATTGGATGGAAATCCATTTTGTGTTCATGAATTGAGCCTTTTTGAATTGGGTAGAAATCCATTTCTGTGTTCATGAATTGAGTCTTTTTGAATTGGGTGGAAATCCATTTTTGTGTTCATGAATTGAGCCTTTTTGAATTGGGTGGAAATCTCTTTTGTATTCATGAATTGAGTCTTTTGAGTTGGGTGGAAATCCTTTCTTGTATTCATGAATTGAGCATTCTTGAATTTGGTGGAAATCCTTTCTTATTGAACTTCTTGAATTGGGTGGAAATCCTTTTGTATTCTTGAATTGAGCAGCAAGATTCCCAATTCAGAAATTTGGTAGAAATCCTTTTAGTGTTCATGAATTGAGCCCTGGAAAACTGGGCAGCAAGATTCTCAATTCTCACTTCATGAATTGGGTAGAAATCCTTTCTTACATTCATGAATTGAGCCTTCTTAAGTTGGGTGGAAATCATCTTGAATTGGGTGGAAATCTGAAGATTGAGGCAGAAGAAGAAGAGTATGGGATATAATAGGGAAATGGTGGCATTAGCATTGATTCTTGCACTGGTGCTTCAAATGGGTCAGCTAGGAACCTGCTCAAGAACCATGTTGCATATGAAGAGTCCACAGAGCTCCAAGCTTAATAAGGCTGCTACTTCTGCTGAGGTATCTTCTGTGGATTCTAATGCAATTCCTTTGAAGAATTGTGGCAAGCTTTGCAAATTTACTGGCTTCTACACAATGCTTGCCAAGGGGCCTGTTCCCCCATCTGGTCCTAGTCCAGGACACAATACTGTGCCCACTAATAGATGACATCAGTATTATGATAAATTTAAGTTATCTGGATGAAATGGAACAGATATGGTATTGTATGATTGTAGAGAGAATCAGGCCAAGAATTCAGTCATCTTTGACATGATAGTTGTGGAAGATAAAAGAACAACTTGACATTGGGGATGTTCTTGGATAGGATTGATCACACTTAACATATTATATGAATATGGTGAAAACAGGTCAAGAATTCAGGACAGGTGAAAAAAGTTCTGGTGAAAGTTTTGAATGGCCAAATGGGTGCAAGAAAATATGGAGTATTTTGGATCCAAATGATCTTTTCAGAGGATTTGTATAGAGTAATTCAGCATCTGATATGTGCTGGAAAGGAGGAACAACCCCTGCATCCATGAATAGGGTATCCTCCATTGATATCTGAATTGTATACAAACATAAGTAAAATGTAAAATTATGTGTGTACTTGATCATGCCAGTTGCTTCTTCTCTTGAAAGTAGATGTTGGGTATCAACTTTGATGATATAACTAAGCAATACGCCTGATATCAGGCTTTTGTGGTTAAGATTACCTTTACTTGTAATGAAGCACAGAAATTTTATTCCTGGTTTATTAAATCTTAGGTCAGGGTCTGAGTTTGTTCATCCAAAACCTTGTGCCAGGGTTTGTGGTTTATTTATTTCATTGTTTTGGTATGAAGTGGTACTTTTGTATTTGAATATTTCATGATAAAGTTTGTTAAATTTGTAAGGATTTTTTTAAGACCAGTTTTTATAAAACATGTTAATGGGAATTTATCAGATTTGTTTTAGTAAACATATTATTGTAGAAATTGCACAATGAATGATTTTTCTAAATTCTAGGTACAGATAAATAAGACATCATCTTTTATAAGATATTGAAAGTCTTCAAAAATCAAACATCATCGGTTATAAAATATTGAAAGTTTCCAAAAATCAATGAAGTGTCACTAGTCATAAGTTAGCTCTCCCAACTACTAGTTCTTTCAGCTAATATATTTTATTTAGAAAGCATAGATTTTATTGGATATTTAAGATCAATGCCATTAAAAATCTTAACAGTTATAATTTACTTTCAATTACACTTTATTGTAGTATAATAATAAAAAATATTTATAGACAATATAATCTAAAAGATTGACAACAAATTATATAAACACAACGATTACTAAAAATTTATTACTCTTAAAAACTACACAAAACCTCATCATTACTTAAATCTTATTATAAAACATAAAATATAAATTAAAACTCTTAAAAAAATTATACATCCACATTTTTTCCTCAAAATTCATGACATAAATTCTGAAACTCTAAAAAAAAATTACACATACACATTTTTTCCTCAAAACTTACAATAACTTACAACTCTGAAATTTCTATCAGAACCCAATTTCACTTTAGCTGAGATATCATATGAAACTCCAAAGAGAGAAATGAGGGCACTTATGAGCTAATAATCTGTAATAATGGCTTCTATTATTATTCTATTAGATTAGGTTTTTTTTTCAGTTTTGGAATAGACAACATTCATTAGATACGTAATGTGTCATTAAAATACACAAGGTTTCAAAAGGCGTGCTATGGAGTTTGACTTTGATGGGAAAGGTGGTTAATTTTTAGGTAAAGGAGGATTTCTGAACTTTTGATTGTTGAAATGTGACAAGATCCTCCTCTCCTTTTCCTTCACGGAAGCCTAAAGTGGCTCTAATAACTGGTGTACGGGACGCTCTTATTTGAACCAATATACTACTTATCTTCTCTACTTTATTATGTGAACTTTGACATTTATGTGGATGAATACATCTGTTTACGGCCTGGAAAGTACCACATCCTCCTTTTTTAAATTTCAATTCTTAGAACCTTTGGATTGAGATGAGAAGATTCTTAGATTGACAAATTAGAAAGATGGTGCACTTATTCACTAATTGAAAAGTAATCTAGAGACTTTATGACTCCAACTTGGGTCACCCTCACATTTAGGTTATTTAGCATATTTGGAGCAATTTTTTGGTTGGTTGGTTCTTATAAAGTCTTTAAATGTCTTAGTTGTGTGATGATTCTATACAATCCATTTTCTCGTTTGCTAGTTTCATTTTACTGTTAGTAGAGCTTTTGTTAGATGTCGTGCATTGTTAAACCACTTTTCTATCAAATTCAAGATTGAATGGGAAGTGGACCCATCTCAGTCTAGTTAGCTCTAATTTTTTAAATACTGCCTCGATGAAACGTCAGCACATGTTGGATCATATTAGGAAGATATGGAATCTTGAAAATCATCCTACTTAGCCAACTGGATGGATTGCATTGTGGAATAGAGCTATTCGTTGTATGACTCGCTTTCTTGACATCGATGGTTAACAACTCTCCATCTTTATGAGGTGTTCTTATGAGGCTGCCACCTCAGATCTCCACCATGCGATAGAGATGTTTCTTGCCAACCACTTCTCCCCTACTTTTCAGGTTTGAGTAGCATAGTTGAGACAAAAAAAAAAATAGATAGCAATAACCACTTTGCTAAATAAATAGGTGCCCAAATTAAAGCTAAACTGCATTGGCTAAAGGTTGGGGATAGAGCTTTTAAGGAAAATTTTCAAGCTCTCATAGTTCGTCATACCTCTCATGGCATCAAGCAAATCAAGGATGGCCGCCATGTGCTCAAGGAGTTGCCAAATATTCTCTAAGATTTAGTCGAGCATTATGAGAAAGTCTCATTGTATAGGAGAACTATCCTTAGTGAGAGTATGCCCTCTAAGCATGACTTCAAGTTGTTCCCTATTAACGTTTTTCAATTAAAAAAACCTTTTTTGATCAAATTAATCTTCATTGTTGATCAAGTAAGGATGTGAGCATAGTGGTTGATGACAAAGCCCTTGGGTGTGATGTCCTTGTGAATTTTACAAGGCACTGATAAAGGAAATATCAATGCATACCCAAAGTTGTCAATCCTGAAGACATTCACAATTGGAGGCCTATTACCCATTCAACACGTCCTATAAGATCATTGCCAAAGATCCAGCTTTGAAAGTGCACTATCTTCTTCCTCAGATTGTTCATCTTGACCAAATTGGTTTCGTCAAATTCAAGATGATTATAGCTAATATTATTCTTGTTTGGGAAGACACGGAATGGGTTTGCCCCTCCTAGTAAAGGACCCTTTACTTGAAAATTGATCTTGCAAAAGTTTATGATCATATTGAGTTGCCTTTCATTCTTGACATGCTTCAAGATTTGGAATTCGAGCCTTACTTCATTCCATTTGTCAACATACTCATTTTAACACTTCTACTTGTATTACCATTAATGATCGTTAGCCTAATGCATTTGACATTTTTTCCCCATTCACCAAGGTTTCTCATTGGCTCCTTCACTCTATGTGCTTGCTAGTGAAATCTTTGGATTTCTCCTAGCCCATTCGATCTCTAATGGTTTAGTTTGGGGAATTACATTTCCCAATTCATTCTCACCCAACTTATTAATAACCACTTTGTTTATGATTCTTTTCTTACTCTCATTGAAGTGGAGAGAAAGATCAAGAATGCTCTCAAGTGTTTAGACACTTTTTGTCAAGCTTCTAGCTCAGTCATTCAATGACACAAGATTTAGTGGTACCAAGAAATATATTATTCCCATGCCTACTTGGCTTGAAGCCTTTGTCTATAAGTGGATTGACCATGGTGAAATTTTAAGTTTTCTCAACATTCCCTTTTCTTTCCAAGTTTCTTAGGTGGACTTATCGCATGTTGGTGTTTATAGATTTGAAAAGGAGCTTGCTTATTGGATTACAAAGCCTCTTCATTGGAAAGAAATTCCAAGTTTACTCATAAATCTTTGTAGTCACTCATGTACATTATTCCTCATGTTGGGCTCCTTTGAAATTATTCTACATTAAAATTTTCAAAGTTTTCTTTGAGGCTTTCCATGGGCCTCTTTTGGAACATACACAAGGGTTTCCATTGGGTTTTTGAGTATTTTGTCACATCCCCGATGAGTTTGGAGATTTGGAGTTTCTATCTAGTTAATAGCAAGGGATAACTCTTTGTGTCATCACTCTATGTGCTTGCTGGTGAAATCTTTGGATTTCTCCTAGCCCATTCGATCTCTAATGGTTTAGTTTGGGGAATTACATTTCCCAATTCATTCTCACCCAACTTATTAATAACCACTTTGTTTATGATTATTTTCTTACTCTCATTGAAGTGGAGAGAAATATCAAGAATACTCTCAAGCGTTTAGACACTTTTTGTCAAGCTTCTAGCTCAGTCATTCAATGACACAAGATTTAGTGGTACCAAGAAATATATTATTCCCATGCCTACTTGGCTCGAAGCCTTTGTCTATAAGTGGATTTACCATGGTGAAATTTTAAGTTTTCTCAACCTTCCCTTTTCTTTCCAAGTTTGTTAGGTGGACTTAGCACATGTTGGTGTTTATAGATTTGAAAAGGAGCTTGCTTATTGGATTACAAAGCCTCTTCATTGGAAATAATATTCCAAGTTTACTCATAAATCTTTGTAGTCACTCATGTACATTATTCCTCATGTTGGGCTCCTTTGAAATTATTCTACATTAAAATTTTCAAAGTTTTCTTTGAGGCTTTCCATGGGCCTCTTTTGGAACATACACAAGGGTTTCCAATGGGTTTTTGAGTATTTTGTCACATCCCTGATGAGTTTGGAGATTTGGAGTTTCTATCTAGTTAATAGCAAGGGATAACTCTTTGCATCAAATGGATTTTTTGTGCCCTCACCAAAATGAAGCCTAGAAAATTCTTCAACATTGCATTTCTTTTGGATATCTAGTTAATCATATGCCTAGAAGGGGATTGTTTTTCAAACCCTTCTCACCATGAAGGATGTGGTGCACGTTGATGGCACTTTTGTGGCCAAAAGTATATGGTGAGTGTTGGATGATGTTAAACCATGGCTTCTTCAGAATGGATTTAGTTTCTAGGATGACATGTCCCTCAACTAGTAGAACATTTAGTGGTCCCCTCTTTTGCAAGATCAAGGTCACTTGTTAGCTTATTTTCCATGGGTGGGGGCTTTACGCTTTAACAATATAGGTATCCAAAGTTTGTAGAATTTATTATCCAAAACATCTATGAGTCTCATATCATGGGATGAGACTAAGGATAACACGTTCCTCTCTAATTAGGATTCTGAGACTTTTGAAAGAACAATAGGGGCTATTTCTATTGACATGGCTCATAAAATTGGCATTCAATCTTCAAATTGTGGCGAGAAGATTGGATGTGGGGTCCAAATTCTGCCTTTTGTAGCTATAAGCCACATCTTGGATACTATTTCCTCTCTTTGAATTTACCCATGGTGCCCTTTAAACCAAAGGTGACATTTACAATTATTGGTCTTAGTTTGGCAACACAAATTTCTCATTATCTATTATTATTATTTTGGAGTCTAAATTAGCTAACTTTTTCTATTGTATTTGTTTCCAAGGCTTACCTATGGGGTTGTGGCTAGTTAACATGGGTTTAAAGATGCTCATTGTTCATTTTATGTGTATTTGGATTCTTTTAAAAACTTTTTTTTTTCTTGGAGCTTAGTAGCTCTCGAAGTGGATTTATGATTTAATTTGACCTTTTTGGCTAGATCCTTTTTCTTGGCATGAGTCTTTTAGGTGATTGGACTTGCATTACCCATAATTTCAATCAGATTTAGCATGCTTTCATGGTGGATATTCTCTTGAGCATTTGGAAGATCAATGTTCTATAATTTTTTCTCATTGTTATGTGTTGACCAAAACCTATAACTTTTTTCTCAAGCAATTATTTATTCTAATATGTTATTACAAATCTAAGTGCAAGCAAGGTTTCTATAGAGGTGTCTCATCTTCAAGAATCGCTCAACCATTTGGGAAACACCCCCTAAACCATGGCTAGAGTACCTTTGTCCCCCTCTCCCTCATAGGGCCTCTCACCTACTTGTGAATGTTGAAAAGGCTAGAGTCTCTTAGCATGTGACAATCAAGTTGCTCAACCCTAGGTTTCTCCCTCAAATATTTAAAGGGGTCATGGTCACAAGAGTATATTGTGGTCTTATTGAAGACACGTGAACTTAGCCTCACCAACCCCTTAGGGTGCTCGTAGGTGGCCTTCTAGTAGTTTTTCTCGCTAGTTTGATTCCAAGAAGTTTCCTCAATTAGTGTTGGCTATTTCTCTAAACTGTGATAATGAAGATAAAGAAGAATATGATGAAGGGTAGGAATCTCCTGATGTCACTTTGAACTTTGGTGATGTATGAGGCAAGCTAGGTGATTAATACCCTCTCCTTACTCCTTCGGTTCTTATACTGCATCTTAGTGGCCTTGTGTGTTAATTTTTATTTGAACTTCAACCCCATTTGGACAATTGGGGTGTGATTTTGTATCTAACCACATTTTTTTATGAATATGTTTAATATTATTTCCTTATAAACAGAAATTGTTGACACTTACTCATAAATAAATTATATTTTTTAATTATAAAAGGGGTAAAAATAATATTTGAAGGGAATTTTTAAATCCTTTACAAGTAGATGTGCATCAATGAACTATTAGTCAATTTGTTGCAAAAGCATAGAAAAATAACCACAATTCTACAATAGAACCAAAAACACAATTTACATAAAAAAAAATGCAACAAGATTATGATTGCTTGACAGTGCTAGTAGTCGTTAGCTCCACAATTTGGAGACTATCTTCACCCTCTTGGATAAGGTGACAATTTTTCTAGGTTTCATCTTACTTCCTTTTGTTTTTATTTTTGTTGTTATTTATGTTTTTACATTTAGGAGCAAAATATTTCCCTATTTGTCCTTCATAAATAGCATTGGTGTCCTTCATTTTGATTTTTTAAATTTGTATTCTTAATATCCCCAAAGTTCACTTCCACAAACCCATGGAAATTTTATTTGAATTTCATTATTTTTTTCCTTGGGCAACTCATTCTTGTACTCTACTACTCTTGACCTTTTGCAATTTTGTTTTTCAATTATGTCCATCCTCTCTTTCTAGTTGCATAATTTCATTCGCATCTTGTTCACATTAGGGATTCAATACCAATTCTTAGGCCCTATTTGGTTGTGGGAATTGAAGTGGAATGGGCATTTTTTAATTCAAAATTTGTTTAGTCTGTAGTTTGGTAGTGCAAAGCAGAATTGGAGGGAGATGTATAGCCTCATTTTGGCCCAAAATGAGCATATACATCTTCCACTTGAAAATGTGGAATTGGAATTACATCTTCCAATTCTAGTTTTTTGTAACACCCATTTTATAACATTTCGGGTCCGTCTGCAAAAATATTAAAATTTTAGGTCTGTATTTTTCCCCAGTCTTCCTCTTATTTTCTACCATTTTTTTCAGTTTTATTTCAAACAAAGATCTATTTGATTTGCCTTTAGTATTTAATAAAAATATTCAGCTTGGAGAGAACATGGATCCTTCCATTGACGTTTTCATTTTGAAATATTATGCAAAGAGCCACTACTCAAGAAAAATGTGCCCCAAGAAACAACTTAGCACTTCTACAAATGTTTCAGATGCACATATTATGAATTGTTCCTTTTCATAGAATAACAAATATCAAGAATGCTCTCAAGCGCTTAGACACTTTTTGTCAAGCTTCAAGCTCAATCATTCACTAACACAAGACTTAGTGGTACCAAGCAATATATTATTCCCATGCCTACTTGGCTCGAAGCCTTTGTCTATAAGTGGATTGACCATGGTGAAATTTTAAGTTTTCTCAAAATTCCCTTTTCTTTTCAAGTTTCTTAGGCAGACTTATCGCATGTTGGTGTTTATAGATTTGAAAAGGAGCTTTCTTATTGGATTACAAAGCCTCTTCATTGGAAATAATATTCCAATTTTACTCATAAATCTTTGTAGTCACTCGTGTACATTATTCCTCATGTTGGGCTCCATTGAAATTCTTCTACATTAAAATTTTCAAAGTTTTCTTCGAAGATTTCCATGGGCCTCTTTTGGAACATACACAAGGGTTTCCATTGGGTTTTTGAGCATTTTGTCTTATCCCTGATGATTTTGGAGAGTTGGAATTTCTATCTAGTTAATAGAAAGGGATAACTCTTTACATCAAATGGAATTTTTGTGCCCTCACCAAAATGAAGCCTAGAAAATTCTTCAACATTTCATTTCTTTTGGATATCTAGTTAATCATATTCCTAGAAGGGGATTGTTTTTCAAACCCTTCTCACCATGAAGTATGTGGTGCAAGTTGAGGGCACTTTTTGTTGGAAATATATTATAAGCTAGGGGATTGAGAGGAGGGGGGGGGGGGGGGAATAANATATTATAAGCTAGGGGATTGAGAGGAGGGGGGGGGGGGGTGAATAAGGAACCGATACAACTTATTTTCTTTTATCCTTTATTAGATTGTCTAATCTAATTGCATGTATGGAACATAAAAGAAATAAACATTCATAGAAATTGACACAAGATATGGTGACCTAGAAACCTTCCAAATAGAAAGTAAAACTGGGGTGGGGATGATACCCACAAGCTTAAAAAATGTAGTAATAAAGTTGACTGGTTAAGGCTTACAATTGACCACTTTTGATGGTCTTCCCTATTAGGAGAAATAAGGATTGTTAGGTCCACCTTGTGAAAGGATTTATACAATACAATTAAGTATGCACTTTGTTAGGAGATTTGATAAGGACTGTTAGGTCCACCCGGTTAAAGGATTTGACTGATACACCTGTTAGGATGAACTAGTGAATGATATTCTATGCAACCCTGATTTGCTAAATAAGATCCTTTGATGTAATACTAATCACCTGAATGTGATAGATGAGTCTCTGATGTTCCTTTAACACTGTTGTAGCCTTCAAATCAATCTGCCTCTTCATATTCACATCCATACATATATTCAATTTTGTTGTAATAATGATTCTTCATTTGGATAAACAAGGTGTCTTACATATATACTTATTCAAATCAATTACCTCTATAAGTCGGCTACACTTATATTAAATAGTATCAAACAATATGTACTAAGTCGACCCAATGTTGATACTCGGGTCCAGTAATCCACTCGGGTGATATGCTGATACTTGGGTAATACAGTGAACTTGGAAACTATGGCACTCGGTTGACATTGGGTTCTCAGACCACATTGATCACTCAAAGATGGTATGCAACTCGGGTAACACTGGTGACTTGAGTGATACTACTTGGAACTAATTGCTCAGTCGACACTACAACTGCTTGGCTCGATCAACACTATAATCATATGAATGACTAAGTGTTTTGGCACTAATTGAAAATATGTCTTTCCATAAGGTCTACAATCTCCCCCTTTGGAATTAGTGACAAAAACACTTATCATACCAAAAATCATGATCAAACAAATTGATAAGTCAAAACTCCCACTTTTCATGTGCTTGGGTTCTAGCTTGGTTTTGACTGCTGCTCTACAACTTGGTTGCAACTGACTTTATTTTTTATTTTTCAAAACTGCTTTTCTAACTCTTCTATATATATCTTCCTTTTCTCTGTACATGTATTTCCTCATATATATACATATAAATTGTATCTTTCCCCCTTGTTTTTGACACAAATGCGAAAAAGCATATCTACAAGTTAATACCAAAATATGAAAGGAAATCACAATGTCTTCCTCAAGGTCAACTTCATCAGTAATAGTTTACTTTTCTTCACCCCTGACCTTGGGATTAGGTGAAGGAATGATTTCCTTACCTTTTCCATCATCATCATTGTCCTCAGTGTTCAGTTGAAATAGATCTTAAATCATCTTTGCACTATCTGTAGAATCAATACCAACTAAAATATTCATAGTTTCCTTTTGTGACTCGGTCTGGCTTGGCCCAGTAGTAGGTAGACCCTGATGCTCAGTTCCTACTAAACTTGATGTTGGCTCTGTGGTCTTTTTCTTGTTCGGAGATAAGATATTCAAACTAGGTTATTGGGGTAGTAATGCCATAACTTCCACTGCTATCTTCTCTGCATTAGATTCCTCAATGGTCTGTACTTCAGGTAGTTCTGCATCTTTAACCTGTACATAAGGGTCTGTACTTGTTTCCTCTATCTTATCTTCTTCCTTGTTTTAAAAAGTGGACTTCCACAACTTAGTTGTGGTCTGCACAACATCCTCTATTTTCTTGTCCAAGACTTGAAAGGTCCTAAACCTTGGAGTTTGATTACTCTCATACTTAGACATAACATATTTTACCTCTTTATCAGTCAAAGTAGGCATGAATTGCTTCAAGGTTTGTTTTATGATGTCCCTTTCAATCTAGACTACATTGTTCCAATGAATGGTGATTTCCTTGAGAAGGTCTTTAGTCATATGTGTTGGAGATTTGATTCTGAACAGTTGATTGATTGTATGTTTGTCATTGATGACAACATATAATACACAACAGTAATTCTATATGTACTTATCCATATGATGACATGAAGACTTGCGTGGATAGATACATGTTGTTGACATATTTATTATGCTATGTTCATACACGCAGACCCAGATATGATGTTTCAGTAAAGATATGTAATTATGTTATTAATGGTTACAGTTCTGGAGGAATAACGGTTTAAGGCTGACGTATGTAATGTGTTTATTGAGTTGCGCCTATCTTCAGGATGTGTGTGTATATTCATGATTAGTTATGAGTTTTTGATATTACTCTAAAGGCACCAAACATATTTCAAGAAGATTGCAAAGTTATGATTAAATTGGTGAAGCCGACTTAGTGAAGAGACATGTCTATTTAGTTAGTACTTGCGCGGTTGTAATTATGCTTGCGTGCTTAGTAAAGATGACAAGGATGTTATGAAGAGTTGTCTAATAGGTCCCATGATCTCATACTTGGTGTATGTACTTATAGAAGGTCATTTGTGATAAGAAGAGTTGTGAAAGTCATAGATAAGAAAAGCAGAGCAGAGTGTTAAAGCGGCAGAGCTATATTTATCATATGTTGATAATATAGATATTGAAGTAGAAGATTTCAGAATATAGATAAGATTTTTGTAGTGCTTTACAAGAGGTTAAAGCATCGGTGCACAAAAAGGAACTGATTAGACAAGCAGTGTCACAAGCAGCAGTTCATCTTGTTGATATAGTGTGTATCAAATATCCAGAAGGTTGTAGCCTTCACCACTTGGACAGTGAGTCCACCACCCCTAACAAGGTTTTTGTAAAAGACTCCTAATAGGGTCAGACCCTTAACCAGGTCACTATACTACTACATTGCAATGAACAACTCCTAACAGGGTTGAAAGATCTTTTAACAGGGATTACTATAAACAGTATAGTTCTTTGTGGGTACTAATTCCCACTAGGGTTTTTACCATTTGGTTTCCTTGTAACCAAATTGATGTGTTGTGTAATGTTTTATCTGAATGTGCATTTGATTTATATCAATCTGGATTAATAAGTACAAAAGATTTAAAGTTGTTGATAACTGATTCACCCCCCCTGTCAGTTATCCCTGAAGTATTCTAACAATTGGTATCAGAGCCAAGTGCCTTGGAGAGAAATCCTAACAACTTAAGGTAGATCAGATGGCATACTTCATAAAAGAGAGTCCTAAGTTCGATGGAGAGAACTATCTGGATTGGAAGAACAAAATGATAACGCATCTACAATGTGTTGGCTTTGACATCTTTGAGACTGCTACACAAGAAGTTGATATTCCATCTTTAAAAGACCTTGCAAAGGATGATGATACACACAAACAGAAGGAGGTATTCACAGCAAATGCTATTGCCAAAGAAGCCCTTATTAGTGCCTTATCAAACAGTGAATTTTCTGAGATCAAGAAAGTTGATCGAGCTTATACCATATGGAAGTATTTGGAAGATATGTTTGAAGGAGACATCCAAGCAAAGAATGAGCGCAGAAAGACATGGAAAAAGAAATATAATAGTCTTGAAATGTTACCTGAAGAAAACATTAGAGCTTATAATCAGAGGATAAATGAAGTAGTATCTGGAATTAGAAACAATGGAGGAGAAATTTCAGAAGAAGACATAATGGACAAGTTAATGACTACATTGACAACAGACTATGAAAGCAAAATCAACATTCTAGATGAGACCATACAGTTTTCTAAAGACTTCAAGAGAGAGACTTTGATCAGAAAAATCTCTGCATTTGAGATATCAAGATTGAAGACTAAACCTAAGAATGAAATAGCCTTCAAAGCTTCAATCCACCGTAAGAAATCCTCACACATCTCTAGTCATAATGAGAATGAAGAAACTGATGAAGAGCTAGAAGAGATAATTGTCATGATTGCTAAGAGAGAAAATAAAGGAAAAGGAAAGTATGAAGGAAAGCTTCCATTCAAGTGTTTTTCATGCAATAAGATTGGTCACTTTGCATCTAAGTGTCCCACAAGAGTCAAGAAGTTCAGATCTGATTACAAACCTAAATATA
>MU224858.1:6861234-6930733 GCA_018584345.1 Thuja plicata
TGCCAAAGGGGGAGATTGTTGGAGATTTGATTCTAAACAGTTGATTGATTGTATGTTTGTCATTGATGACAACATATAATACACATCAGTACTTCTGTATGTACTTATCCATATGATGACATGAAGAATTGCGTGGATAGATACATGTTGTTGACATTTTTATTATGCTATGTTCATACACACAGACCCAGATATGATGTTTCAGTAAAGATATGTAATTCTGTTATTAACGGTTACAGTTCTGGAGGAATAAGAGTTTAAGGCCGATGTATGTAACGTGTTTATTGAGTTGAGCCTATCTTCAAGATATTCATGTGTATATTCATGATTAGTTATGATTTTTTGATATTACTCTAAACGTGCCAAACATATTTCAAGAATATTGCAAAGTTATGATTAAATTGGTGAATCCGACTTAGTGAAGCGATGCGTCTATTCAGTTAGGACTTGCGCGGTTGTAATTATGCTTGCACGCTTAGTAGAGCCAACAAGGATGTTATGAAGAGTTTTCTAACAGGTCCCATGATCTCATACTTGGTGTATGTACTTATAGAAGGTCATTTGTGATAAGAAGAGTTGCGAAAGATGAAGATAAGAAAAGCAGAGCAGAGTGTTAAAGCGGCAGAGCTATATTTATCATATGTTGATAATATAGATATTGAAGTAGAAGCTTTCATAATACAGATAAGATTGTTGTAGTGCTTTACAAGAGGTTAAAGCATCGACACACAAAAAGGAACTGATCAGACAAGCAGTGTCACAAGTAGCAGTTCATCTTGTTGATACAGTGTGTATCAAATATCCAGAAGGTTGTAGCCTTCACCACTTGGACAGTGAGTCCACCACCCCTAACAGGTTTATTGTAAAAGAATCCTAACAGGGTCAGACCCTTAACCAGGTCACTATACTACTGCATTGCAATGAACAACTCCTAACAGGGTTGAAAGATCTTTTAACAGGGATTACTATAAACAATATAGCTCTTTGTGGGTACTGATTCCCACCGAGGTTTTTACCATTTGGTTTCCCCATAACCAAATTGATGTGTTGTGTAATGTGTTATCTGAATGCGCATTTGATTTATATCAATCTGGATTAATAAGTACAAAATATTTAAAGTTGCTAATAACTAATTCACCCCCCCCTCTCAATCATCCCTGAAGTATTCTAACAATATGGCTTTTCAATTCAGATGGATCATCCTTCCATCTTTCCATTTTTACTACTAATGCATCCTCAATCATCTTCTTCACATACTTGGTTCTGGAAGCATACTTAGAGATTCAACATATCAGTACCTTCTTTCAATTATTCAACCTTCTTCTCAAAGGTAAGTGGTAGCTTCTTGAATGTAACTGTATCTTCTTCTTCATCTTCTTTATGCAATATCAGTTTTCTTCTAGATCTCCTGGGTTTGTTTGCAGTGAAAGCAAGGGTAGAGACCTTTGGTTTTTTCTTGGGGGCTAACCCCTTCTTCTTAGAAGGCTATGTTTCTACCTCTTCCTCTTCTTTCTTAGGTTCTTCTTCTTTTACCGTTATTTCATCCTCTTTGCTTTTAGTGATCGAAGGAGGAGAGTTTGATGGCTTGCCATATTTCTTTCCAAACTTCTCAAATCTTTTCCTTCCTCTCTTCAAGATTTTGGGAATCTCTATTTCCAATGTTATTCTACCCTTAGCTTCTTTATAAGTACCAAAATAATCTTCTTTAGGAGCAACATGCTCATTAATAAGAGCCTCAATGACGTCTCTGGTCTCATCTATGTTAACCTCATATGCAAGAGGTTTCACCCATGCAACCCTGGGTTTGACTGCTTGGATGTGCACTTTGTCACAATCAACTAGGAAACATATATCAGCCTTATAGTCTTCTACCAATTGTTTGGGAATTCAGAATCTATTATGCATTTTCTCTTTGAAAATTTCAAAGTAAGCATCCATGATGCTTTCAAAATTATCTCCCAATTCTGCTATAAACTCATTTATCTGATAAACTATAGGCCTATCCTTCTTCCATACAACTGTGTCTTTTGAAGGGAAAAATTTTTGAACATAAAAGAATAAGCAAACCAAGGGTGAACCGAACTTACACGGATTGGTCTTAGATGCCCAGATGCTCTCCATGTTTTTTCTTAGTTGGATGAGCTGCAACTCGGCAATGTTAAGTGATAGATTGTTTTTCACCACTTTGTATGCCAAGTCCATAGCCTCACATGGAACACTGTTTGGTTGGCTTGAACTCTATATCTTATGTGCAATCACATGAATTGCAAACTTTAGATCCATGTCAGTGACTCCATTCAACTTCATGCCTCTTCCATCCCACTCAACAAGAGTCTTCTTAGCTAGATCAGCTCGGGGTAGGGTTCTAGTCGCTTTAGGTTTTTTGAGCATTGGGTACCCTGTCACTAAGTGTAGTATCATCTTAGTGATTTTCACGGGTTACTCCAACTAGAAATGCATGTCGTGAATACGGCTTAGAATAAACCCAATCCAATTTATTTGAAAGTTCTCTGACATATGTAAGATATGGGTTAAACCATTGACTTCGAGGTGCTTGTGTTCCAGCTTCAGGTTTCCACGCACAAAAAGTGCCTCATATGCTTGATTCATCTCTAATGTGCCTAGATATTGAATGGTGAAATGATAGAAACTTCCAATGTTATGAATTAACAGTACCTTAGGAGGAATTTGGGAAATGCCCCCCATTGGATCTATCTCCTCTACAATTAGTGGATGAATTTTAAACTTTGGTGATTTGTAGACTAAATTCCTCACTAACATCTCAAATCCTTTCTTGATCTTACTGATGGATGAGATTCCATAGCACTTGGAAGTGATGAAAATTTTCTGCAACTAAAGATTCCAAACACAAATTCGCTCTGAAATCGCTATAAGATCTTAATCTCTCTGCAAATTGTAAACAATAACTCTTCGATTTCACCATTTATGAGAAATTTCACCATAAAGTTTTTATTAAATGCTCCATACATAGTAGCTTTCATAGATTGGTTAGTTCTCCCAGGCTTACTCAGAATCTCGGCAAAAACTAACTTTGCATCCTTGAAACCATATAACCCGACTTAACTCGGTTAAGCCTGAGTTGCTCAATTGTAACTGAGATCCTGACTCAGTTAGAACCATAATGTGTCCTAGTGCATCAATATGCAAATTTGGACTCTGCTAGTATATCTGGAACTGATTTATGATGGCTTATATGCACAGTTCTAGTTATCTCCTTATATCTTTATTCTGAGATGATGGTTCCACCCAACTCACCATTTTGGGTGCCATTTGTTCCTTCATTGTTTTGGTCTGAATTATCAAGAGACTTCCTTACCCACTACTGACTCATCTGAGTTTTGATTTCAGAAAATTTTTCTTTGCTTTTCTCAAAACCAGTATCCACTTTTTCTCAATCATGCAATTCTTGCTTAGATGACCGATTTGTTTACACACATAACACCTCTTAGTAGGATTCCTTTTTCTGAGGTGAGTCTTTGCACAATTTGCACTGATGTGCCCATACTCGCCACAATGACAACATCTTCTCCATGTGTTGTAGTCCTAGCCAAAAATTTCTTTAGTTAATTGTTCAGTAGGGTTCCACTTCTTAGTTCTGCACTCTGTGGATTTATGACCTTATTTGTTACAATTGAAACATTTTCATTCAAACTTAGGTTTCTCAGTGCATTCACTTGCCCTATGTCCATGTTTGTTGCATCTATAGTACTTACCATTAAAATTTGACTTCCCATTGCTCCAACACTTATTTGATGTATGCCCTAACTTTCCACAGTGTTTACAAGTAGGTTTCTTGTTCATTTGAGTTCCTTGCTGTAAGGATTCACCTTGTATAGTATAACCTAATCCAGTCTGTCCATGATGTCTGAATTGAGTTTGTTCTATCAAATAATCCATGTTTTTTTGTGAATTCATCATACTCTCTTTTTTTTTCTTTTCAGTAATAAGATCATATTGCAGTCTTTCATTTTCATTCCTCAGATTGATAACTTCTTGACTTGCACTATTGAGTTGATTTATCATATCTTCTTGCTGAAGTGACAAATGATGGATTTCATTTTCTTTTTCCTCTAATATTGTACTTAGAAATCTCGTATCTTCTTGTGCCATATCTCTGTCATTTTCTTCTTGGTTCTTTTGTTCCATGACTTCACATATTTTGACCGAATGAATTTCTTGTTCTCTCTTCAAATTTTTGACTTCTTCATGTAAAGTGAGATTCTTTGCAAGTAGGTCTTCAATGGCTGCATCAACTTCTTCTAAATTTATTTATTTTCATAAATTTCAGTTCTTTCTTTTATGTTACCTTTGTCATTCATTTTCATTTCTAATTCTTTTCTTCTTTTTAGGGAATGAGAGATATGCTCCTTGGGTTTTCTGATTTGATCCATGGCCACTTGTAGATCTATATTTTCATTTTCAATGGCTTTCTCCATTCTGTATATTTCCATTGCCTCTAATATTTTCTCAAGCTGTTAAACTTCTGATAAGAGAACCTTTGCTCTGATACCAATTGTTGGAAATATATTATAAGCTAGGTGATTGAGAGGAGGGGGGTGAATTAGAAACCAATACAACTTTTTTCTTTTATCCTTTATTAGACTGTCTAATTTATTGCATGCATGGAATAGAAAAAGAAATAAACATTCATAGCAATTAACACAAGATATGGTGACCTAGAAACCTTCCAAATAGAAAGTAAAAGTGGGGTGGGGATGATACCCACAAGCTTTTTAACTACAGTAATAAAGTTGGCTGGTTAATGCTTACAATTGACCACTTCTGATGGTCTGCCATGTTAGGAGAAATAAGCACTGTTAGGTCCACCTTGTGAAAGGATTTATACAATACAATTAAGTATGCACTCTGTTAGGAGATTTGATAAGGACTATTAGGTCCACCTGGTTAAAGGATTTGACTGATACACCTGTTAGGATGAACCAGTGAATGATCTTCTATGCAACTCTGATTTGTTGAATAAGATCATTTAATGTAATATTGATCACTTGAATGTGATAGATGAGTCTCTAATATTCCTTTATTACTCTTGTAGCCTTCTAATCTATCTGCCTCTTCATATTCACATCCATACATATATTCAATGTTGTTTTAATAATGATTCTTCATTTGGATAAACAAAGTGTCTTACATATATACTTATCCAAATCAATTACCTCTATAAGTTGGCTACACTTATATTAAATAGTATCAAACAATATGTACTAAGTCCACCCAATGCTGATACTCGGGTCCAGTAATCCACTCGGGTGATATGCTGACACTCGAGTGATACAGTGAACTTGGCAACTTTGGCACTCGGTTGACACTGGGTGCTTGGGCCACATTGATTACTTGTAGATGGTATGCAACTCGGGTAACACTAGTGACTCAGGTGATAGTGCTTGGAACTAACTGCTCGGTCGACACTACAACTACTTGGCTCGATAACCACTGCAACTCCTTGGCTCAGTCAACACTGTAATCATATGAATGACTAAGTATTTTGGCACTAATTGATAATATGTCTTGCCATAAGGTCTACACTTTTGTAATCAAGAGAGTCTTTCCATAAGTTTCAACATTTTTTTTATGAATCTGTTTAATATTATTTCCTTATAAATAGAAATTGTTGAAACTTACTCATAAATAAATTAGTTTTTTTTTTATAAAAAGGGATAAAAATAAGATTTGAAGGGAATTTTTTTAAATCCTTTACAAGTAGATGTGCATCAATGAACTATTAGTCAATTTGTTGCAAGAGAATAGAAACATAACCACAATTATACAATAGAACTAAAAACAAAATTTACCTAAAAAGACACAACAAGATTATGTCTTCTTGACTATGCTAGTAGCCGTTAGCTCCAAAATTTGGAGACTATCTTCACCCTCTTGGATAAGGTGACAATTTTTCTAGGTTTCATCATACTTCCTTTTGTTGTTATTTTTGTTTTTACATCTAGGAGAAAAATATTCCCCTATTTGTCCTTCATAAATAGCATTGGTGTCCGTCATTTTGATTTTTTTTTAATTTGTATTCTTACTATCCCCGAAGTTCACTTCCACAAAGCTATTAAAATTTTATTTGAATTTCATGATTTTTTCCCCAAGGCAACTCAGTCTTGTACTCTACTACTCTTGACCTTTTGCAATGTTGTTTTTCAATTATGTCCATCCTCTCTTTCTAGTTGCATAGTTTCATCCGCATCTTGTTCACATTAGGGATTCAATACCAATTGGCCCCATTTGGTTGAGGGAATTGAGGCAGAATTGGCATTTTTTAACTCAAAATTTGTTGAATCTGTAGTTTGGTAGTACAAAGAAAAATTGGAAGAGGGAGATGTATATCCTCATTTTGGCCCAAAATGAGAATATACATCTTCCACTTGAAAAGGTGGAATTTGAATTACATCTTCTAGTTCCAGTTTTTTGTAATCCCCATTTTATAACATTTTGGGTCCGTCTGCAAAAATATTAAAATTTCAGGTCTGTATTTTTCCCCAGTCTTCTTCTTATTCTTTGTCATTCTTTTTAGTTTTATTTCAGACATAGATCAATTTGATTTGCCTTTGGTTTGTAATAAAAATATTCAGCTTGGAGAGAACATGGATCTTGCCACTGATGTTTTCATTTTAGAAGATTATGCGAAGAGCCACTACTCAATAAAAATGTGCCGCAAGAAACAACTCATCACTTCTACAAATATTTCATATGCACATAGCACGAATTGTTTCTTTTCACAGAAGAAAGAAAATCCCTCAAATATGAGTGACATTTTCAACAAAGAGGAAATAAATTTAATTTGTTTTACTCTGTAATTGAGCTTTTCTTCAGAATATGATGGGGATTCTATTTTTATCTCGTGTTCATACACGTTTTTCAAAAAATTTCAACATTAATATATTCTTGGGGAAAATCCCAATTAGCTTTCATATCTTTGTAACTATCAACACATTGGTTTTTCAATCATTTCAAGTACCATTTCCTAAATATTTCACTTCATGTTTAGCTACTATCTATTCAACTTGTAATCTATTTACAAGTATAAGATAGGTTTCTTAGATATCACATCCCCCCAAATTCTAAGGTTGTTACGGTATTTGATATCTTAATATTTCATAGAATAGAGTCTGAAAGGTGTATAGGTTGAAAAATATTTCAAAAAGTTATAAATTTTAAAAAAACCTCACTCAAATTCCAATTCCATTTCCAAATTTGTGGATCCAAACACAGAAAATGCATCTTCTCAGTCATCTTTCGGGTCAACCAAGTGGTTCCAACTATATTCCAAAAATGAAAAATTGGATTGGAAACTTCCTAAATTGGCCAAATCCAACATTTTTTAATTTTTGCAACCAAACGGGGAATTAATGAATTCCTTTCATAATCCAAATGAAGTTATAATCATCCCTTTTGTACCTTGATGTTTTTCATATATTGAATTTGTTTATTTCAATGAAGTACTATTTTTCATTTGGAAGAATTGCAGTTATGGCGTTGGGGGGTGTTTGAAATATCCTAGGTATGCGGAAAGGGTTTTAGCTTCTCTTACTAGTAACAGAGTAAATTTTACCTCTGTTCTGCATCAAGGTCATCCTAGTCTGCGCTCGGTGAAGCTTGGAGCTAATGGTGGGTTTGGTGGTGCTACAAAGTTTTGCAAGGGTCCTACATCCTCCCATGGTATGCAAATTTAGAGATAAGAGTTTGAAGGGTTTGTCGTTGGTGATTCCTCTTGCACCACTAGCATCACCCAAAATGAATATACATGCAAAGTTGGGAATAAAATGGTGAAGGGCTCGGTAGTGGAGTCATCAACATAGGCGGGAGGGGTTTTTTCTTGAAAATGGAGGCAATAAATCATTGGATGGGGGCTGGCTCGATATAGGGCTTGTACAAGGGGATGACCCAAAGAATGGAAAAGGGGTTTCAATGCTGAAACATGGCCATGGTTTTTACAAGAATCAACACACGCCTTAAGATTTTTTTGGGGCCCCCTTTCTCCTACATCTAAATCCATTTCTATGGAACTAAATGCGAGGTTGAGGAGGAAGTTGCCCACAATGTGTCTATTTTTTCTAAGCTGGGTGTTATTGGATGCTTCAGAGGTATGTGGCTAAATTTAAATGAATTGCATTCTTGGATTTCAGACATCTGGGGGCCCATTCTTGACTGTGTCCAGATATACCCTGATGGTAGGGATTTTTTTATTGTTTCTTTTTGAAAACAAGGTTTTGTGCCATCATTTTTGGAGTTGGGAGGAGAAGTTTATGCTAATGTTAAAACCTTGGCATCCAAATTTCATCCCATCCACTGAAGTTTTTGACAACATCCTAATTTGGGTAAGACTTCTGAATCTTCCTTTACATATTTGGTTTGATTCATGTTTTGAAGAGGCTCGAGACTATTTAGGATATTTTTTGATGGTGGATGGAGGTTCTTCCAATCTTTTTTCTTCCACCTTTGCTCACATTTTGGTGGAGATGGATGTTTCTAAGGGGCCTCCTACTGAAATATAGATTAAAATGTCGAAAGGGTGTTGGGTTCAACCTCTGGACTATGAAGGGATCCCTTTCAAGTGTAGGTGATGTTTTCAAATGAGGCATATGGCATCACAGTGTGGCAAAGATAGGTCACATAATTTGGCTTCTTGGTGGAAAGATATTTCTCACCAACACTACATGGTAGAGAAGAAGGTTGAGGAAAAAAGGAGTTTACCTCAAGTGGTTGCTAAGGATACAATGACAAATCCTTCAGAATCCGCTTTTTAAGAAGTGCAACCAGCCAATGCTAATATTGGTTTGGTTCAAGGTATTAAGGGTTTTCCCCAAGAAAATTTTATTGGTATCCCGAAGGGACGGGAGAAAAGAATACTTTTTGGGTCTCAAGAGAGGGAGATGAGTAAGTTTCCAAAGGATGATATGGTACAACATGAGGGTGCTTTAGCTATGGAACTTGGAAGTATTTCCAAGGTCAAACCTTTGGACTGGAAGCAAGAGGCTGCTAAGATTAAAGATGGTTGGCACACTATAAAAATAAAAAAAGAAAGGAAAATGAAGGAGTCTTTTTATATGGTTCTTTGGTCTCATTCTAAGGTGGGTGCCAATGTTAAAAATTAATTTTTGTCTTTGTTTGGACTTAGGTTGTGTGTTTTAGTTGTTATTTGTTAATGGATCTTCCTTGTATACTATTTGCATGATGGTGGTATCGTTGGTTTTTTCCACCCTTGGTCTGGGCCAAGCCTTTTTCGAGTTCTACTTTTTAATAAAATAAAAAAACAATTACCGATCAAAAAATGAAGTACTATCTTTCCTATTTTTGTTTTATGCAATTCTTTGAACACTTCCAAATGCTAGAGGGGTGATTTAACATGTACAAAACTTAACAGTCTTGTCACACTCTCTTAACAATTATTTTTAATCCAACTAACCATTAGTAAAAATATATTGCAATGATACCACACGCGTATGAATTTCAGATTTATGTGGAAAACCTAATGCGAGAAAAAACCACAGTGAGAATCATACTCACTATAAGAATAACTAATTACAATATTTTGTTAGGTGCACTATCAAGGAATCACACTACTCCTAGAAATGACTTGTAGGCTAAGGCACACTACCTTAGGAAAAGATACAATGGAATTGCAAAACTGAGACACATGATCCCAAGGAAAGATATAGATCTACACAATTTTCCAAAAGAGCACACAATCTTCTAGCGGGGACAATGAAATGATGAAATGAAAATATGTAGGATCTCCTGATCAACCACTAGAACCACTTTGTCAAACTTCTGCTCTTCCATCTCTTCTCTGTCACATTCACATAACATTGACTTTGTATTTTATTCATTCCATACCTTAAACAAGCATTCACACACTTATATATACTAGCTTGATCATTGGAAAATCAACAAGATTAGCCAAAGGGAAATGAACAATATTTACACAAAGTCATCCATCATGAACATTTAAACTTAATGTGATCCACCCCAAGAGATAAAGGGGACCCAAATACATCATAATACACCTTTCACAAATATTTTGAATAAATCACATGCATTACAACAACCTTCAAGGTTGAACCTAAATGAAATGTGTAGAAAAGAATTGAAGCACATTAACTAGTCGGCTCAAAAACACTCTCCAATGCACATAACTTAATGAAGAGCCCAAAAAACCATAGAAAGGACCACTTAAACTTATAAAATCTTCCTTCAAAGAGAATAAAAACCAATAGGTTGTAAATCAAATCATTGCAACCAAATAAGTCAGCCAAAGACCAACATAGACATCAATGTTGCACTCATAACAACATAACTTCACTTGTGGAGTAAATCAACACATGATATCTAAATTAAAAAACTATGAAAAATTTGAACATGTACACCAAACCATACAACCTTAATCACCAATGTGGAATAATGCAAAGTATTCTATGAACCTATCCTAACCATTCTTGACAACCAACCTCACTGTCAACAAACAACAAAACATAACTTCCACTATAGAATAGCTAGGGATCTACAAATATGATATTGTAATAATCACAAACCAAATTCATTACAACTAGAACCACAAGCCTTTATCATATTATGCAAAGGAATGCAGAAAGTTCTCCCATGAGAACTTCAAATACTCTTTCCTACATATTCCATCTTTCCATACTTCCATATTTCGAGTACACCCCATACCGACTTACTATCACCATAATAAATCTGAACAACATCTAAGAACTCAATACTAAACCTCTACAGTACTTCAAATATTCTTTCCAAGATATCAAACATTAGATACTCTTTCCTTCATTTCTTATCTTTCTCTGTACCAAGAAACACACCTGTCCATCAGATATAGTTGGCATTAATGGACACAATAGTTAGACATTAATGGAAACACCTTTCTAACATCTATTGATCAACATACAACCATGAAATTCACAAAAGGTTGACATCAATGCAAATTGATAGTTGACATCAATAACAACACAGAGCATGTAATGTTCACACAACTATGTCCAAACAAATATTCTATGAATATTTCATATGATGAGATACCCCACCAAGGATCAAGATTGAGAAGCGTCATCCCATGCAAATTCATTTTTATTTCTAAAAGGACTAGAATTATTAATATGATGACATTCTATTTGAGTTTCACATATCACTCCAAATCCACAATATTAACTTCCACCCGTTCTTGTTGATGTTGCATTTAACATTCATTATTTCTATTACTATCATTGAGCCCCTCTTTATTTTTGTTATTTAAATGAATATTTGAAACATTCAAATTCACCATCTTGAGATCCTTTAGGAAAGATCCCTTAACCACTGTGTATTCACTTTTCAATTGACCCCTATTTCTTAGGTAATCTATGACCTAGTTATCCTCCTAAAACACATGTCTGATTCCCATTAAATTTAACTTACTCAAAATGGTCAAAGATTTTTTTTATCATGTTTTTAGTAGATCATCTGGGAGGGTTTAGTAGTCAATTCATAATGTGGAAGGATTCACCTTGAACAATGAGGTTATTAATCCTAAATTGTTTCACCATTTTTAAAGCATAATAGGAAACAACAACTTCCAAAAAGTGGCTCATTTGAAACCCAAGAATCAAAGTATAGGTTGTAATCAAATTACCTTATCATCCATTTAAAATTTCCTCCATTGAATGGGCATGCATTTCCTTCAGATAAATCATTAAAGTTAGTCTTAAACTAATTGAAGTGAGGAGGATACTAAGCCAAATCTTATCATTTACCAATTGATCTTTCAAAACTTGAATAAAATTTAATGCCTGATTTCCATGTCTTGGAAATAATAGCTCTTGAAGTAAAATTTGAAATGGATGATTTAGGTTTGGTGGGTTTAGAATGTGAATTAATATTTTTCTTGGATAAAGAGGACATGTTGAAGTGTACAAAGGAAGATGAAGGACTTACATAGGGTGTGGATGCGATGGAGCACCCACGAGAGTTTGAATCTAAAAACATGGGTTGCATATAAGGATCTTTCTCTAAATTGGTTCTTTCTTTACCATATGTGATGCAAGAGCATCTAGGGTATAAGACAAATCTTGCATCACCCAAAAGTATTGTCTAGTTTTCATTAAGGGCTATTCTGGGCATGGTTACTATTTTTGGAAAGTTTACTATTTTTAGCAAGTTTTGATTTGAACACAGATTATTCCAATTACTTTCTTGGAGTTTCATTTTAGATATATAAGTATGCCAGTAAAGTTTCATGGCAAGATCAAGTCTGGTTTTGAAGATATTAATTTTTTGTTTGTTTTGGCGGGGTGGTACAAAAACTTTGAACTCATTTTTGAAAGCCTTAGAGGCTCCGAAAGAAGATCAAACTTTTCTTGTAAAAGTAGTTTGTGGTCCAACCTATAAATAACTTTGAGATGTTTATGAAAAGTGGTTATAATAGCCAATCGGGTACATGGTTCACAAGAAATGGCCTCCAAAAGTTGCACTACTTTAGGAGGAAAAGTGAAATCCCTTCAAATGCTCCAATGAGTGTTGAAACCCATTTGGGGGCATATTCTTGGCATATTCCAATGTATGGTAAAATAATATAAATTTGGTCAGCCTCAAATAACGGGGGTTACAAATTTCCAGAATCTTCTAGGGTGGTTTTTCTCCCCAATATAAATAAGACAAAAAGGGGTTACCAGGGTAGTTCTAATGGTGTATATAATGGATCTAGCTTGCAAATTATTGTAATGAAAATTCCCATATGGTTGTAGCATGTTATTTTCTAAATATTGTAATTTCATTTCATTGAAGATAATAGAAAGAAAGTATTTTAGTTCTTACAATTGTTTAGTTCTTGCAATTTTCTGTTTATTTCTCTATTGTGTTGTGTGTGCGCGTTTGGATTAGTAAGGGGAGTACCCTTTATCAAAATGTATAATAAGAATATTGAATTCATACAATTTTAGCATAATGACTTATGTAAATTAGGTCTTGATTGGGATTTTATTGCAAAGATGTAGGTGAAGGAAAAAATATTGTAACAAGTTTATGTAAAACAATCTCAACATCAATGCCATTATCATCAAGATACTAGTTTGACCTACAATACTACCATCATTATAGAAAACAAACATTTTTTTAGTGGAATAAAAGATCTCATCCAATAGATGCATTATTTTAGGAGACACTTTGATGTTGATTTAGGTTTTCTATTAGATTTACATATTAATATAGTATGAAGACTAGGTGTTTTATCTTGCATTATAAAGTTATCAAACCAAGAATCCACATTGACGTGAATGATAAAGGATCAAAAAGATCTTAGATACAACTAAAATGCTAACATGAAGTATATATGACTATGTTTGGATAAAAAATATGAATTTGAAAAGACACATGTTTAAATGAAAAAGGTTAAAATAGGTAATTATTGGATTGGATGAGATGAAATTATGGAAAATAAAAGGTTAGATTTACACTATGAAAGTATAAACTGAAAAATGGATTTCAAGATATTTTTTGATGTGATGGAAAAACATGATTAATCGCTCGTTATAAAGGCTCAGAAACTAGGCATGATCCTTTAACTTAGGGATTGGACATCCAACTAAGCACTTCATCCTCTTTATAAGAAACTCATTTAATATGTCCAACCCAGGGACATGTTACTTGAAATGGGCCAGAAAAATATATGCACCAAGCACTTTCTTCAACCAATCATTCTATAATCACTGCAGGAAACAAATGCTTGAAAGAAACTAGTCTATGGCTGTAGGAAGTAAATGCTTTTGAAGGGAAACTATACTATTGCTGCATGAAATGAATACTTGAAGGAAAGATAAACTATTGCTGTGAAAGAAAATACTTGAAAGTAAATGATGGAAGTGAACGCTGCTGGCAGAATGGAAGAGTGCACAAACTAACTATAATGACTTAGTTACTCTGCTGCTTGGCTGCAGGAATTGATAACTATCCTGTGTCTTTGGCTGCTGGAGCAATTAAACATAGGAATTGAAATGACGGAAATGTAGGAAAGTGGACTAAACTGAAATGAATCTAACTATGGATTCCTCACCAAGTGGGCCCCCTTGGGTGAGTACCCAAAACACTTAATTACACAGAATTAATCTCAACACTTCATTTTCTGATTAAAATGAATAATAGAGTACAAAGATTCTCATAAATAGTACAAACAACTGAATTAAACTATATTGCAACTATCATAATAACAATTTCCTCCTTCTCATGCATGAGCAGGGCTTTATTTAAAGGAAAAACATCTAACTGCTAAACTTAACATGCCCTAAGAAAAGGCGGAGCTTTTATTACAAACAACTAATAGAAAGCAAATCTAGAAAGCAGGAAATGGAATCGATCCAAAAAAGAGGAAAGAACTGCTTAGACAACAGATCTAACTTCCCACTCTCTCCTAGATTTCATTAGGGAACCTATTGCATTTGCCAAGTATTCACTCAACTGCCTCCACCTAGATTAACTGGAAACCTTCCACTACTGCCACGCCGATGTTCCATCTATGTGCGTCTATTGTAGGACCGAGTCAAGCGTCCAACACATAGATGTGCTCACCTGAACAAGAAGATGGTTTATACTTCAATGCATTGCATTTAAACTATTAGGATAAAAGCATTCATGGAAAATAACCATTAAAGTACATATGCATTATCTATCGCTCAATTAGTTAATTCATTCATAAAACATGATCATGATTCCATAGTAATAAACATAGCATATTCATATAGATAAAGCATATTAAGTAAGCATATGTCCATAGTATAGGTTCAGTGGTTGAATACCACATATTAACAGTTTTAAAGAATAAAGTCTTGGAGTAAATAAAGGAAAACATGGAAAAAGACCTCTCAAAAGTTCTCCTAGGGTTTCTAAAGTATATCATTAAAATGGCCTATCATTTTTCCCCCTATGAAGACTAGTTTTGGTCCTCAAGCACCGAGATGTTCTGGATCTTTGCAAGAACCCAAAGGTCTCCTTCATGTGTCTCTCCATTCATGGAGGTGCTCACTTTCCAGTAGAATCCATTTGTTCTTTCCACCTTCATGTGTCTCCTTATTTCATGTTGCTCATCCAGTTTATTATCCACACAGCTATATAGCAACCATAAAAGCAGAGGAGGCTGAAAGGTGAGTGAAAACCATCTTTTAGGCTGTGGCTATCATCCCAGGTGTATATACCAATTAACACACTGCATTACAGCCCGTAGGTTGATCAAACTGTGTAGTTTTTCCTTCTTGAGTGCCATAGTTAATCTCCCCCATCTCTGCCTTAATCCCTTGGCTACTCTGTCCCCATCTTATAGTGACAATCTTTCAAATGCTGTGAAAAATTCCTCACGACTTTCTAGAATCCTTTTTCTGGGTGCAGAATCATGAAACCCATAAAAAAGTTTCATCCAATCATAGTAAAGCCATCGAGGTGATCGACTTTCAGAATGAAGGGGCAATGAAACAGACTGTTCAAGGATTATGTACCTATGCAATTTTTCTCCATAATTAATCTCATTTTGGGTCTGGGAAAGGAGGGCAGACAAATGTATATCACCAACAAAAAGAATGGTATTCCAATCAGTTTTAAAAGGAACAACATAATTGTGAATATATAACTCACAAAAATTTTTTTGGACATAATCAGGTGATGTATTATATGCAGCCACAAATTCCTATGGGGTTCCTATACATGAGTTGAGATCCCAAAGGACTCTCATTAACTTAAATAGTAGGAATTGCTCCTTAAGGAATAGGGTGTAAAACCTTGGTGGTGGTCTGCACTCGTCTGCACTCTATTAAATCCAAAATTATGTCTGTAATGTCATTTATTTTATTTTGTAAGAATTCAATTTCTTTCTATTTCTTCTCAAGTTCCCTTTGCAATTTTTCCTTTTCTAACTCCCACATTGACTTTTGATATTGCATTTCATTAAAATAGTCAACTGAGAGAGCATGAACAGTTACCTCTTTTGGCTTCCTGTATGGGACCAGCCTGGCTTCTTGTTGACCTTCCTCTTTCTTTGCACAAACTAGCACATTATTTGGAACAAGGGGCTTTTCCCCGTGATTGCCCTCTTGCCGAGAAGATGATTCTTTTCTAGCTCCTTTAGGTTCTTCTATCTATGGAATTACACACTCTACTTCTTTAACCACATTAGCAGCTGTAGGATCCTCTTCCACCATATCCTAGAATCCTGCAAATGGACTGCCCGCTTGTGATTATTCTTGTAAAGGCTCCTCAGAGGAGACATGAGAAGAGTCAACCGTAATAGGGGAATCCTTGTTGTTTGTTTGTGTAGTGTTCAAACAAACACTTCTTCACAATGGAGTATCAATAGAAGCTACCAGATGCTTTTGTGAAAGTTTTCTTTTCTTGACAGGTGTAGTTGTAGGATAAATAGTAGAAACAGGAACATCTCGACTCATATATTTTTCCATCTTGGCCTCACCCTTACCCTTTTTATCTTTTTGCCAAGAAACTATGGGAACCTCAGTTTCTCTGCTCCTTGAGGTAGGGTTTGGATGGCCGGATGCCAGATTATCCACATTAATTCCTGAAGGAGAAGGATTTATAAAAGGTTTATCTTGCTCAACAAATTCCTCATCCTCATTAGGGCTATTCCCTTGTTGTTCTTGAACTTTGGTTCGTGGCCCTTCTCCATGTAACTGAACATGAGGTGCTACAATAAATCTATCCCAAGACATGGGAGAGACATCTTGAAGTGACCTTTCCATCAAAAGCTTGATTAAACCATGGTGGGTCACTGCATTCTTCCATCCCTTCTGTACATCTTCAGCACTTAAATTTAAAAGGGCATAAAGAAAATTGGGGACATTTACCAAACGGTCATGCTGTAAATGACTCAATAATTTGAAGTGTACTGCATGTAGGAAGGAAAAATGGCCTTCACAGGTAATTTACCTGATAATATGAACAACCAGCTGAGGATACTCTCCTGGAAGAGATATCCTCTTAACACCACGTTTGTTGTAATCAACCAGAGCATCTACTGGTAAAGAAAATTACGCTCTAGCTGTTCATGCTTCGTGCCCATGTGGAAACGCTTCTCCCATGGAAGGAAATCCAGAGAATTCAACATTTCTTGCTTCAGAAGCTTCAATTTGCAACGCTTTAACATACACAACACCATTGTTGTAAGTCCTCAATAATTCTAGTGTCGTGGCTTCATCATAACCATTCAACCTTACAAAGTAGGTCAGCCATCCAATTCTGTTAAAAACCTGAAAGTTGTCCTGGTCCTGTAACAATGCCAAGTGGTTTTCTGGTTCATGCCATATAGGAGAACCACCCATCCTACTGTTTGAAAACTTCAACAATTTTTGAAAAACTCAGAAAAACACTCTTATTCCACTACTACTATCAATTTTGTTTGTTGTGATGCAACTATTGTGCCCAGAATTGGAATAAAGCTTTCTAGGTTTCTGGGTAACGCATACAAGACACAAAATAAATTTTTGAAATAGTGCTGTAAATCTAAGCTGGGATTTTGAGTTAAAAAGACAGGGCTGATTTTGAAAGGTTACACGTGGGGGTTGTCAAATCATCATTTTTGACATGACGACATAGTACAATTCTGGTAGCAAAAATATTAATGACAAAGGATGGCAATTATGACAATAGATTTGAAACTGACAAAATATTTGAGCTAATGGGATATTTCATTTATTACACACAAAACCTATTTACTGCCCCCTACAAAAAGGTGACAAGTTTCCACACTTGCATGGCAAAGTATGACAAATTCATGGATGAATCACTATATTAATTACAATGTATCATAATGATATTAAATGAAACAAATTTTTTTTTGAAATAATAAAGTAATGTGTACCTTGGAATACTATATCGTTAAATGCCCAAATCCAAAAATATTTGATGACGTGGGCAGAGCAAAAATTTGAGCTGACGCAATAATGAGGTGACGTGAATGTAAGGATGGTAGAAAAAGGTGATGAAAAAGGTGATGGGATGACATTTTTATTATGGACAAGCAATTTTTGTGCAAAATGAAAATTTTATAATGACTACATGTGGAAAATTATCAAAGAGACGACTGGAGAAAATAATTACTCTGGTTGGCTGCAGAAATGCCCTTAGCAGGAAGAGGTCCTTCGGTTGCAGGAAAGTCTTCAATTGGAGGAGGTTCTTTGGCTGCAGGAGGTTCTTTAGCTGTAGGAAATTCTTCAACTGGAGGAGGTTCTTCAGCTGTAGGAGGTTCAGCTGGGACAGGAAAAAGCTCCAAATGCCGCAAGAAATTGGCCTTTGTTTAAGGTTTATGGTATAGGCAAAGCCTATGACCATTCACCAGTAACTTGAAATGTATAGGGTCGATGGTGGATAGTTGGACTTCTCCATTAGCATAAACATGTATAATCTCATAAGGTCTAAGCCAACATGTTGTAAGCTTACCTTGGGTTTTCTTGGAATCTGGAGTCATACAAAAGAGCTCAGTCACTAGGAGCAAACTGTTTGGTAAGGATATGAGAATCATGCCACTTTTTCCATTGTGTCTAAACCAATTCAGTGTGCTGCAGGGTGGCTTTCCTTATCTCATCCAGTTGGTTAAGCTACAAGATCCTGTCGCATTGTGCTTCAGTAAGATCAATGTTGAGCTGTAATGTCGTGCATAAAGTCTTATGTTCGAACTCAATCAGAATCACAACTATTTTTCCATATACCAACTCAAAAGGAGTAAACCCTTTTTTTTTTTTCCATGAAGTTCGATAGGCCCATACTGCTTCTTGGAGGCAACTTCTCCAATCTTTCTAGTGCAACTGAACTGTCTTTGTGAGGATAAATTTTATCTCCCTGTTGGTGATTTCTACCTAACCATTCACCTGTGGATGATAGGGACTTGATTTCCGATGATGAATATTATACTCATTCATCAGAGTAGTAATCAAGGTATAGGTAAATTGTGCTCCTTGATCAATGACTAACTCTCTGGGTATGCCATAGCATGTGAATATCTCCTGATATAGAAACTGTGCCACCCTGTTATCCCTGGCATGCTTCATGGCTCTAACATCCACCCACTTGGTTACATAATTAGTACATACAAGTATGTATGAATTGTCATCAGATGCAGGAATGATGGTATCGACAAAATAAATTCCCCATTTATCAAATGGAGTCACTACCACTTGAGGAAAGAGTGGCATTTCATCAAATTTTGTAGGCCACCCCATCCTTTAACAGTGATCACACTTCCTTGTGTAATTGGCTGCATCTTTGTAGAGGGATGGCCAGTAGTAACCAGTGTTAAGAACCTTCATGGCTGTCCTTTTGGAAAAAAATGTCTTCCATAGGGATCATCATGAGAAGCCCATAGGATGTCATAAGTTTCATCCTCTTGAATACACCTTCTCAATATTTGGTCAGGGCCAGTATAGAACAAACAATCAACAATCCATGAAAATTTGAAAGGTTTCTCTATTAGTAACCGCTTTTCCTTTAGAGAGAAGTTTGGAGGTAACTTTTGGGAAACCAGATAGTTAGCAATATCAGCGTATCAGGGAGCTTGAGTTGCAATGGAGAACAAGTGGTCGTCAGGGAAACTATCATCAATTGCCATAGGTTCCTCAACATTCTGCAGGTGTGAGAAAAAATCGGCCACCACATTTGATCTGCCCAGTTTATCTATAATGGCAATATCAAACTCCTATAGCAACAAAAACCACCTAGTTAACCTCCCTGTGATTGCAGGCCTGTTAGCTAGACATTTAATGGCTCCATGGTCTGTATGCACAAAGATTTGATAACCAATGACATAGTGGTGGAATTTGTTTAGAGCATAGATAACAGCCAATAACTCCTTTTCGGTAATTGTATAATTCAACCCAACTCCTTACAAATTTTTGCTAATGAAATAAATAACATGTTCTAGAGTACCTTCCTTTTTTCTAAGAACTGCTCCAATGACATGATCAAAGGCATCTGTGTGTATGTGGAATGGGAGGGTCCAATTAGGACCTCATAAAATAGGTGTCTGAGTCAGAACAGACTTCAGTTGCAGGAAAGTTTCATCACAGTCTGATGTCCAGATAAAGTCAGCATCTTTAGTAAGCAGTGAATACATAGGACTAGCGATCTTGCTGAAGTCCTTTATGAATCTTCTGTAATACCCAGCATGACCAAGAAATCTTCTGACATCTTTCTATCTCGCTGGGGTAGGCAGATTTACAATGAATTCAATTTTAGCTAGGTCTACCTGAATGCCAAGAGCAGATATATAGTGGCCAAGCACTACTCCTTCTTGCATCATCATAAAACACTTCTCACTGGTCAAAGACATATTATATTCTTTGCACCTGGTGAGGACATTTTCCAGATTTTCCAACACTTCCTCATAATTTTCACCATAAATTGTAAACTCATCCATGTAGATCTCCATATAGTCATGGGAAATGTCAGCAAAAATGCTGATAACTACTCGCTAAAAAGTAACAGGAGCGTTGTAGAGGCCAAATGGTAAAACTGAATAAGAAAAATTCTCCCATGGGTAGGTGAATATGGTCTTTTCCTAATCCTTTGGGAGAATTTGGATTTGATTGTATCCACTATACCCATCCAAGAAATTAAGAAAAGTATTTCTTCCCTGCTAGAGAGTCTAGAACCTGGTCAGTGAACAGAAGAGGAAAATGGTCCTTTTTAGTAGCATTGTTAAGCTCTCTATAATACACACACGCTCTCTAATTTTTGCCTTTCTTAGGAACTATTACTAGTGGGAAAACCCACTAGCTATCTGATATAGTGTATATGAAGCTGGATTTAAGAATTTTTTGGAGTTTGGCTTTAACTATCTCACAAAGGGCAGGGTAGACATGCCTTTGAAATTTCCTTACTGGGGTTTTATCCTCCTTTAGAAAAATCCTATGAGTGCATAACCTTGGGTCCAAACCTTTCATATTAGCATAATCCTAGGCAAAAGCTGTAGCATGGTTCTTCAGTAACTTGGTCAATGATGTTTTATGTTGAGGAGTAAGTTGACTATTAATGTTCAAGCAGCGGCCAAGGGAAGCTTCCAGTTGCTTAGTGAGCTCAACCATGGATGCATCTGTCAATGAGGGCATTTGGATCTCATATGGAATCATTTGGTGATAGAGCTGATTGGATGCAGGAGCAGATAATTGGTAATCAAAATACAATGGCTGCAGGGAGTAGTTTTGGAAGGAACTATCCAAAGGGTCGAAGTTTGATCCATACTAGTTATGCAAGATGTTGGTGATTAATTTATCTTCCTCCTGAAGCTACAGGAAGGGATCCCTTTTTAACATCATTAATTTGGAGACTGAATTAATAACTTCAGCCTCCTCTCCTTTATTTGGCCATATGGGAGAGGCTAATTCTATCTGAGGTTGAGTAGGAGGATACAAAGCCAAAATTTTGGTGTGTTGACCATTAGAAATGGCCATATCTCCTGACCAACAACCGATATAGGCATTAGTGGTAGCCAACAAGGGATGTCCCAGAATAATTTTATACCCTCCTAGGGTAGCTTTTGGCAAGAGGATCATGAATTCTGCAGGGTAGGACCAAGACTCAAGGTTAACCACAATGTCCTCCACTACTCCATCAGGATTTATAGTCAAACTATTTCTGAGCTGCAATACAATAGGCATATTTTAGAGGTTGGTGATACCAAGACATTGCATAATGTCTTTGGTCATGAAATTAATGGTAGCTCCAAGATCAATCAAGGAATTTTTGATAGCAGTCCCATTAATAATGATCTCAACAATAGGGTTGCCAGGGTCAGAATATTTTGGGATGGTAAGCTTCCTTAACATGATGTCCGCCAGTTTGCCCAGGACATGGACAGTCTGGGGATCCTTCTTCTTGCGGCCAGGATTTTTAAAGAAAGCTTCCTTGATGGATTTTTTGTAGGTGGGAACATATTTGATTTCTTGCAAAAGGGGAATTTGGACACTGATGTTCTTTAGTTGGTCAAGGATATTGAATGTTGCTTCGTTAGTGGTTTGCGTATTGCTATGTTTTAACCTTTGTGGAAAAGGGGGAATGGTATGATGATTGGTTTTAGCTAATGGTGTAGGGGATACTAGAGTAGACAAATTATCAGGTTGATTGGGCTCCTTAGTAGGCATTTCAGTGATCACATGAGGCTTAGGTACAGATAGAGTGGTACCAAACCATAAGTGAATATCATCAAGGTTGATTGCATAGGTAGGATATTTTATGGGATACTGCGATGGGTCTGTAACATACACATTTTGCTGAGGAAGAGGACGTTGATTGTTGGGGTTTGGCTATGGCTATGTAGGTAGTTGAGTAGGCTTAGGAGGCGGGTTAGTGGTAGCAAGAGGTGGCAAAAGGGCTTGCTATTGTGGAGGCTGCATAGGTGGTGGAAAATATCCTTGTGGTTGATTTGGCCATTGTTGGCCGCCTTGCCACTGCGGGTTTCGCTGTCAATTACCCTGTGGTGGATTCCATGCCCCTTGAGATTATTTCCAACCTCCTTGAGGGTTTGGCCACTGTGGATTGGGGTAATTCTACCGCTAATTCTAGGAATTGTTCCAGGGAGGATTTTGTTAATTTATGGGGGGTTGTCATTGATTATTATAAAAAGGACCACTAAATGAAAGAGGGTCATGAGGAATACCTTCTCTCTGCACCTATGGTCATCACTAAGCAATGAAGAACAACTGATAGTCCTTTGGTTTAATTGGTTTGTAATCAGTCGACATTTGTCTTTTTCCATGTTAGCAACTAGTTTTTGTCTGCAGTCTCTCTTCTTCTGTCTACAATGTGGATAGACTTCCACTAGCATGGCCTCTATTTCCTCATGTTTCTTCTTATCTTGCATGGGTACAGCTGAGTGGCCATGTTGTTAATTATATCTTACTTAAAATTGGATAAGAGATTGGTTATCTCTGTCCATGAAGCACCAACACCATTGGACTTCCCCAGGGTGGACCTATATCCCCTTCCTTTCTTAACAACAGCTCTAAAGTTTTTAAGGAAGATCTTCCAGATATCATCCCATGATGCCTGGGTGATATCTCCTCTAACCATCAGGTCTAGTGCCTCTGCGCATCTTTCATGAATGCCTCACAAAAAGAGCAACTTCTGAGATTCTTCATTAAGCTCATGCTAGGTATTCTTCTACAAACTGAACATGAACCTTGAGACATAATCCTCAAGACTCTCATCCTCCTTTTGTGACATCTTAAAGATGTCATCCCCTCTCATATCATTTCCTCGATAGTATTCCTTGTATTTCAACAAGAAAGCATCCTTCATTTCATCCCAATTGTGGACAACATCCTATCTTAAGCCCATAAACCATCACAATGTAGAATCTTTAAGTGATGCAGGAAAAAGATTAAGACCATGGGCATCAGTGGTGTAGTCATAGCTCCTACAAAGGATATCAAACTCAAAGAGAAAGGTATCTGGGTCCTCTGTGACAAGGCCGTAAAATTTTGGAAGAGAAGAAGATGAAATATTCTTAAGGCTTTTATTATCATGCTAATCGGAGATGGGGAAAGGGAATGTAGTTGGATTGGCCATCTTTTGTGGCCGCTGAGGTGGATCTTGAGGTGGGTTTTGAGGTTGGTAGATAAATAACTGCCAAGGATTTTATTCTCTAGGATTCTGGAGTTCTAGGTTGGCAAAGGATTCAACAAATAGATTGGATTCTGGTTGTTCCTAGAATAACCCATGGAAGTCACCCTCAGAAGATGAGGATGATGAAGGGGCTTTAGGAAGCTCAACAATAGCATCAACGAACTAGTTTTCTTCTTCAAATAGGTTACTAGATTGATTTGGCAAGTACCTTCCTCGGGCATCTCTTCGTCTATTATGCATGCAGATAGTATGGAATGATGTGAATAGTGGTTTTTTCTTTTCAAGATGAGGCTTAATCTACGTAAAGAGGGAAATAAAAGAATGAAATAAAATCCTAAGAATGGTTGAATAAGAACCAGGCTCAGCACCGTCCCCGACAGTGGTGCCAAAAATGATCGCTCGTTATAAAGGCTAAGAAACTAGGCATAATCCTTTAACTCAAGGATTGGACATCCAACTAAGCACTTCATCCTCTTTATAAGAAACTCATTTAATATGTCAAACCTAGGGACGTATTACTTGAAATGGGCCAGAAAAATATATGCACCAAGCACTTTCTTCAACCAATCATTCTATAATCGCTCTAGGAAATAAATGCTTGAAAGAAACTAGTCTATGGTTGTAGGAAGTAAATGCTTTTGAAGGGAAACTATACTATTGTTGCATGAAATGAATACTCGAAGGAAAGCTAAACTATTGCTGTGAAAGTAAATACTTGAAAGTAAATGATGGAAGTGAACACTGCTAGCAGAATGGAAGAGTGCACAAACTAACTATAATGCCTTAGTTACTCTATTGCTTTGCTACAGGAAGCAATAGTTGTCCTATGGCTTTGGTTGTAGGAGATATTCAGCATAGGAATTGAAATGATGAAAATGCAGGAAAAGGGACTAAACTAAAATGAATCTAACTATGGATTCCTCACCAAGTGGGCCCCGTTGGGTGAGTACCCAAAACACTCAATTACACAAAATTAATCTCAACACTTCATTTTCTCATTAAAATGAATAACATAGTACATAGATTCTCATAGAGTCATAAACAGTACAAACAACCAAATTGAACTATATTGCAACTATCATAATAAAAATGCCCTCCTTCTCATGCAGGAGTGGGGATTTATTTAAAGGAAAAACATCTAACTGCTAAACTCAACACACCCTAAGAAAAGGTGGAGCTTTTATTACAAACAACTAACAAAAAGGAAAGCTAGAAAGCAGGAAATGTAATCGATCTGGAAAAGAGGAAAGAACTTCTTAGACAACAGATCTAACTTCCCACTCTCTCCTAGATTTCATTAGGGAACTTATTTCATTTTCCATGTCTTCACTCAACCATCTCCACCTGGATTAACCAGAAACCTTCCACTACTTCTACGCTGATGTTCCATCCGTGTGTGTCTGCTGTAGGACGGAGTCAAGTGTCCAACACATAAACATGCTCACCTGAACAAGAATATGGTTGCTACTTCGATGCACTACATTTAAACTGTTAGGATAAAAGCATTCATGGCAAATAATCATTAAAGTACATATGCATTATCTATCGCTTAGTTAGTCAATTCATTCATAAAACATGATCATGATTCCATAATAATAAACAGAGCATATTCATCCAGATAAAGCATATTAAGTAAGCACATGTCCATAGCATAGGTTCAGTGGTTGACTACCACATATTAACAATTTTAAAGCATAAAGTCTTGGAGTAAATAAAGGAAAACATGGAAAAAGACCTATCAAAAGTTCTCCTAGGGTTTCTAAAGTATGCCTTTAAAATGGCCTATCAATGATATTTGTACTTAAGATAGGAAACTTATTATGCAAGAAAAAAGTGACATTATAGACCTAATATTGGCTAGACTTTTAAAAAAGATATTATGAGGAAATAGTAGTGCAATAAAGGTCTTGATTTCAAGTTTGAGTTTAGCTTGGAAAAACTAGGATAATATGTAAGTAAATTGGATAAGTATTGAAAAGATAGAAAACAAGATGGATTATGAAATTACCATTTTGGATGATGATTTATGAATTGAACTTGGTTTAAACCCAATACAAATGGATATTCATTTCAAATTCTGGGCATTTGATCAAATTTATTGGAAACAAATATTTCCCAAAAATAATTCAATTTTTTTTTCATAGGGTTCGATGTAAGAAGACTCAATAAAAAATATACACAGTAGTTGAAGTGAAAAGGTATAAATATAATCATTGGGTTTCTATAATATGACACACCAAACACACAAAAAGTCCATAATTTACAAGTGGGTGTTTTATTTCTCATTGACTCACAATAGCCTCTTTCATCCCTGCATGTATTTCTCCTCACATGTTGTTGGTTCACAAGTTTTAGATTCCTAACAAGAAAGAAAGTCAATAAGGGGAAGATTAATAGAACCCTCAAATAGAATGTTGGAATACATCCCATTAACACTATCTGCCACATGATTAGATAAAAAAGGAAGATAAGGTCATGTATTACTTGACACCTATTACCTTGGAGAACTAGCCTTGTCCATAGTGAGTTCTATCTCAATACATGTCTCAATATATGTGGAGGTATATGTGAGAACATTCCTTCCACCAACAATGCACTAAAAATAATAATTATCAAGGGGTTTTAGTATAATTTCTATAGGAAGTCTAGGAAGGATCATTAACTAAGAGCCAATATACATGCATGATACTAGGAGGGTCTCTCCACTTCTCTTCACCTCACAAGTATCAATGGATTGAGGGTCCTGGGGCTTTGTGTTAAGAATTAGGCTTTATACACCTTTCATAATGTTTATACCATATAATTTACTATTATGTCTGTGGTTAACCTAGGGGGACCTAGATGGACATGCATCACTAGGAGTTAACATTATCATGGCCACTTTATGTGTTGTATGCAACATTGAGAAATATATTTAATGTGGATCTTACATTGGGAAAATATATTAATTTAATGTTGGAGAAATATTAATAAAGTAAAAATAGTACCCAACATTAAATGGTGGGTCAATGGTTTTAGAATCTCATGGTATTATATTTATATTAGGATTCAATTGTGTAGTTTTTGAGTCAAATTCGTTGATTCATATGTAAATGAGTTTGACTCAAAACTACACAGTTGAATCCTGATAGCAATATCACTATTTGACTTTCCATGGAAAATATCTCCTAATTATCAACTCATGGTATTAGTCACATGGTTTTATTTAATACCACTTGGTGGTTTTGAGGGAGCTTGTTTCTATAAAAGAAGTCATAAGGGTAGTTGTTCTAGGTTGACTAACTATCCATTTTGGTTAAGGATTTGAGAGAATCTCTTGTTTAGCATTTGTGATGGTTTCAAGCATGGCATGGGATGTGTGGTTGCAATCTTTTTTATATGGAGTGCTTGTAGAGAGCTTATTTTTTAGAAGTGCTTATGGAGATCTCTAAATATTTAGTGCAATTTTGTGTTACTAAATAATTGTGTGCAAAAACTTAAAATCAAAAGGGAATGAAAATAACACTAAAACCACTCAAAATAAAAAATAAACAACACTAAAGATTAGGAAAAAGAAGAGATCAAAATGACACAAAAGCCATTGGAAACCAAATATGATGCTCTATATTGTACGCAGATTTTCCCAACGATGATGGATTCAATGTAGAAGATGATTATTGAAGTGGATGAGAATTGGCTAAGTGTTGAGGTTGAATGGGGATAAGTGAGATGGAGGGCCAATATTGAATACATAAGATCACATGTTAAGGGTCATTTCATCCTCACATTTCATGAGAGGTTAAAAAGTGTCAAACTAGGAAAAGAGATGAAGAGAGATGGTTAGAGAAGGGTACACTTGTAGAGGAGACAACAATTTTCCATAAAGACAATTATTGTCTCCACTCTCCAAGTACTTGGATAATGGGAATTCAAGAATTCAAAATTTCTTGTAAGGGGAAAAAAGGAACCATGTGGGCACTATCATGAAAGTGGTTAATTATCCTTAAGGTTGGTTGAGAAACTTGGATGACGATTTATGGAAATGGTTGGCCTTCTCCCATATCACATGGATTAGGGGCGTGCACATGATTATTTGAATTAATTAGGCTTATTAGGAAGGGAAATTATTTGGAAAATGGGAATGTAGGAAGATGTGACTATTGGAGAGAGAAAGTAGGGCATCAATTATTATTTTTAATTCAAATATGGAGGAAAAGGAGAAAAGTGATTTAACTAAATAAATGTTGGGATTTATTTAATTAAATAGATGAAGGGATAAGGGATATAGATATATAGGAAAATTAATTTCCTAGAAGGGTTGTTTAGGAAATAGAAGAAATAATCACTAATTAATTAAATAATTATAAATTATTTGATTAACAAGATGGGGGATTAACAAGGATAAATTTACCAAATGTAAATGGTAAATTTTAGGTGTCTACAATAATACATGGAGTATAGATGCTTTTGGAGACAATGTTTTTGCCTCTTAAGGGTTTTTCTAGGGTATATCTCATTTTATATTTGATGAGTATGTTGTCTATTCTTTTGTGTATAGATTCTAAATACCTTTTGCATATACAGATAAATTTGTTAACTGGGTAGGACTTAACAGTCTTTTCTTGTTTATGACATTCAATGAATGTTGATTGTTTTCTTGTTGACCCCATAGTGAATTATTGGTCAAGGGATAAATTTTAGTGATAAATCCTCTAACTAGGTCACACCTAATAGTGTGCATTGTAACCTTTAACATGGTTGGCTCTTAACCGAGCTCAGATCAGAAGAGTGAATTATTTTGGGTTATCGGTCCCAGGTGGTTTTTCCCTTTGCAGGGTTTCCATTTTAAAAAACTATGTGTTAATGTGTATGGTTGTGTTGTATTTTTAGTTTTCTTTACACATTACTTTATTTTCATTTATCAGTAATCATAGTATTTATTTACTGCTACTCGATAATTGAGTTTATGATCACAGTTTATATTTCACCGAGTTGGTTTATATGTTTGAAATTTTTGTTATATACATCTGGGAGTATTTGGAATTGTAGGATAACTAGAACTAACTTATTCACCCCCCTCTCAATTATCTAACAATCGGTATCAGAGCATAGCGTGCTTAGAAGGAAAGTTTTAAAGGAATTAAGCTAAAGATCGCAAGATGTATGAGAAAGATGTTCCTAAGCTGAACAAAGAAAAATTCTCAACATGGAAGAGTAGAATGAGACTATATATGTCAGGGATTGGAAATTATATAACATAATACTTGGATACTAAGTTCACCTTACCTATTGGACCTTTGACTATTGATCAACTGAGAGAAAGACATGAACATAATACTGTGATGATAGAGCTTGCTTCTTCACTATCTAATTCTATATTTGAAGATGTCAAGACATGTACATCAACCAAGAAGACGTGGGAAAAGCTTACACTAGTTCATAGAGGAGATGCAAATGTTCAAAGAGCTAAATCTGAAAATCTCAGAGGAAAATTTGATGACATGGGAATGAAGGAAGGAGAGAATATAACATAGTACAATAACCAAATCAAGGAGGTTGTGAATGCTATTCGAGGAGAAGGTGGAGTTATTGATGAAGACACTATTGTAAGTAAGATTCTCAAAACCTTATTGCCTATTTATGCTATTAGAGTATCTGCAATTCATAAAATGAGAAAATCACCTGGAAATAATGTGACAATTGATAGTCTAATCAGTAGGTTGATTTCATTTGAGCTGAACAATTTTGACAACAGTGTTGTTCCTACTATTGAGGCTGTATTTATGTCATCTCTGAAAATTAGTAAATCTGGTAACAAACACATCATAAGAAATGATAGTGATAGTGACACTGATGAAAGAGAACTTGATGAACTTGAAGCATTAATGACCAGAAGACTACATAAAGGTAAAGGAAGATATAAATGAAAACTACCTTTGGTATGTTTTAATTGTATATAAATTGAACACTTTGTTGTCAGATGTCGTAACATGAAAAATGATGAAAGAAAAAATGAAAGATCTAATGACAGAAAGGATGCTCATGGAAACAAAAGCAATTGACAATATGACAAAAGGAGTAAATGAGATTAAAAAGACAAAGGCAATAAGGCATGTTATCTTGTTGAAAATAAATATGAAGACACCGACACAGACACCGATGAAGACATTGAGGTGGTACTTGTAGCTATGAAAGAAGACTCAAAAGAAGATGAAAGGTATGTGGAAACAACACTTATTTATAAAGTTAGCACGAATGATGTTTGGATTATTGATAGTGGCTATACTCATCGTATGACTAGAGATAAAGATAAGTTTTAATTTCTTGAACATTATAATGGTGGATCTGTTAGAATGGGAAATGATACACCTTGTCTAGTGAAAGGAAAAGGGACTATATTGATAAACAATATGATCAAATGTGAGAGTGCATATTGGGTGGAAGGACTTAATTATAATCTTTTGAGTGTTTCATAGTTAAATAACATAGGTCACCGAGTTGCATTTGAAAACAGAAAAGCTAAAATCTATAATAAAATAGGAAAGTTGATTGGCACTAGAGAACAATCAAAAGGTAATCTATTTTATCTTGACACTACTGAAACTTCTTGTTTTATGACTATAAATGAAGATGTGTGGCTGTGTCATAAGAGGTTATGTCATGTGAATTTTGACAACTGTTGGAATAATAGAAGGGTGTGTACAGAGAGGGGAGGGGTGAATCAGTACCCTTAAAAATTTTACAATTTAACCTTTAGTAATCATTACTTGCATAGACGACCATTGTAGCTTTTCTAATTCATGCATGTAATATCATAGCATAAATGTAAATGCATGTAAACAAATATTGAAACATTCATGAAACTCATTTACACATGACACAAGTGTTTGGTAACACATAAACCCTTATTAGAAGGTAAAACCTGTGGTGGGGATGAAACCCACAAAGCTTCACTATCTGTAGAATGGAAGGTGCCTATTAGGGCTACAAGTTGTGATCACTTTTGATGATCTTACCCTATTAGGAGTAACATGTCAGACTTGTTAAGTCTACTCGGTTGAGATATTTTAGCAACATAATGTATGTGTGCACTCAGTTAAGAGATTTGCATTAAGACTGTTAACTCCACCTTCTTAAAGGATTTTACTGCTTGCTACAATTGTTAGAGAGTAAAAAATATGTATGACCTGATAGCTTGCAATCTTGAATTTCTGATTACAGATCTATTAAGTTAACAAAATATATGTATCACCTATTGTGATGGATAATACCTTTGTTCTACTTGGTAGCCTTGTATGTAGTTCTTCATAACTGAATTCTTCTTTATCTATCCTTCTGCATGAAAACCTCTATCTGATCCATAGATGTCCTTGGAAGCTATATTCATCATGTTATTTATTGATTAATACATCTATATATACAATATTTTGGCCTAATTAGGTTTCACATTTTTCTTGAAAACCTCTAAGATCAAAGGTTTACAACTTGACCTTGATCTCCTAGTTTGCATGAATACAATCAATTAACTAATTAAATCCATCATTTACACTTTTCTTGATCCACAAGAAATGGGTGTCCTACTAATAAAAAAGCTATTTTAAAGACTAAAGTGCTTTAGCTGACGTGTCACTCAGATCCACTTTTCCTGGTGAAATGTTGTCTCTCAGTGTAGACTGTTGCTCGGTGATGTCTTTGTGTACTAGTACTCAGTTGTGTCTTTGTAGAGTGATACTTGGTTGATATACTGCTTCGTGTTCAAAAAAATTTGGTGGCCACTGCGCTCGCTGAATGTTGTTGCTCAGTGAGTGTTTTCTCTTGGTGATCATGACTAACCAAAATTGTCTGCTTGTATACTAATGACAACTTCTGATCCTTTAAGGATTATAAATCTCCCCCTTTGGCATAAATATAAAAAATGATATGTACAGTATATATATACCATGTGTGTTACCTTTAAAATGACTCCCCCTATGTGCATGCCTCGGTACGTAGATATAATGTATGTACATGTTTCCCCCTTTTATGAAAGTAATGACAAAGATGTATAACTTACAACTTGTCAAGAATGTGCGAATGAGATTGCTTAATGGCAGCCATCAAATTCTCCCATTTTTCCTTCAAATGCTCTAGGTTCATTTGCTCCAATGTGATTTGAGCGTGCATGTCATAGATTCTTTCTGCTACTAACATCTTTGGGGTGGAAATTAGAGTTTTTTCGTAGTCATGTGTGTTATCAACAATGTGAGATTCAGTAGTAACATGGATTATAGCTCTGTTACTTCATCTCTAATTTTTCTTTCTTCCTTTTGTATTTCAAGTCTTAACCATTTAGATTCAAATAGCTTTTCATAATGTAGTTGGAATGCATTTGGCTGGGTTGAAAGACTTTGTGCACTAGCTTTTATATCCTCATTTAACTTAGCTATTTGTGCATTATGCTCAGTAGTGAAATTTTCAATAGTGCACAAATTTTGAACTAAGGTAACTAATTCTAAAATAATAGATTCTAATGTAGTTACTAGTTCAGAAAGTTTCACCTTATTCTCAGCCACTTCTTTGCTGATTTTCTTTGTTAGCTTGTAGTGATAATTTTGTTCTTCTCTTTCCTCGACGACCTTCTCGGCATCTACATTTTGTTGTGTGATTGCCTCGGTTAGAACTGCAAGTTGATCAATGATGGGTGCATTTTGATCAATCTGTGTGTCAAGAACTACCTGCAATAAAATGTCCTTTGCTATTTCCAAGACTTGATTATTCTTGTGTTCCATTCTTATCTTTTCATGTTTTGCTTTCCATGTGCATAGATCCCCATACCTTGTCAGTGACTCGGGATCAAGTGTTCTTGGATCATAGTCAGGTATGTCTATGATCTCCTCAAGTGTAACAAGGGCTTTAATTTTCTTTTTCTTTGTCTTCTTCTGAATATTGCTTGATGCAGGGGAATGAGGTATGATATCAAGAGCCTTTTGTTGCTCAGTTTCTATCATTGATTTCTTGGGAGGTGTGGTGTCATGGCTAGGTTGCTCGGTCAGTACCTGTTGGTCATTTTTAGATGTCTCTACATCAAACTTTTCTTGACTTGCAACCTTGTCTGCCTTTCCACTATCATCGGTGGGTGCATCACTTTTATCTCTCTTCTCCCCTTGTTCCTCACCTTTGTCTATCAATTGGTCTGCTTCTATCTCGGGTGGTGTCTGTTGTGACTCAATCATTATATTTATTCCTTTCATCAATAAAGGCATATTACTTGGTATTTGTGCCTATGCAACATTAGTAGTGTCCTTTTCATTTGTTTGCTTGGTGGAAACATTGACATATTCATCAGCCTTGACATTATCATCAAAATCACCATGAGTTATATCTTATACAGTTATATCTAGTGTTTCTCCTAATGATTGCAATATTTGAGGAATATCATCCATGGCCTTACTTGCCTCTATGGTTAAGTCAATCAGATTGACAACCTCGGTGTCATTGATGAAAATGTGCTCGGGGCTCAGTGTGGCCTCCTTCTCCTTGGTGTGAGAAGTCTCAGTTATAGAGAGTACCTTCTCAGGTGGATTGAAGATTTGTGTCCAAATCTTGTTTCTCTCTATGTCAATATCTTTGAGCTTGTTCTGCAATACCTTGTATGCTCTGGTTTTTGAAGAAAATTTCTTGGCATACTCCTTCATGGTTGCATCAATTTATTCAACTGTGGAGTCAGGCACGAATGTAACTAAGGATTTCTCCCTCATTTGTTTCTCCATATGCAATGCATATGTCCACCTAGCTGATATTTTATCGTGTAGCTCCTATGGAATATGATTGCCAAATTGTAGAGGTACATATTTGTAAGATACCATCATCTTAATGATTGCCTCTTCTATTTTGTTCTGATCCTTGGTAGACATATTTACCCATTGTCTAATTTTATGATGTTGTATACTGCCCGTGTTGATGATTGACTCTGCAATTTCATCAATTGTCTTTTGTATTTTGGCCTTTTCTGCTTGGATCCTTTGTTCTCTCTCATCTGCTTCAGTATCATCCTTGTCTTCTTTTCCTCTCACATATCTCTTCCATTGTCTTGGTTCTTGTTGCTTAGTTGAGGCTTTTTTGATATATTTTTACTGTGCCTTTCTTCAATGGTGGTGAGTCTACCTTCGTTGTTTTGCTTCTTGTCCTAGATGCAGCTGTTACACTAGTAAAAAAAAATTTCTTGGCCTATGGTTTCTTTGCATCTGATTCAGTAGACTCTTAGTCACTTAATTCTTTTCTTCACCGACGGGTGACTGTCCCTCGGTGATATCTACTGATTGTTCCAACTCTTCATCAGTTACCGAGAGTTTCTTCTTAAGTGTTTTCACCATTTGTGTTTGCCTCTTCCCTATTTTCTTGACTACTAATCCAGTCTTAATTCTTGACTTGGCTTCCTCATATGTGCCAAATCTTCTTATTGATTTGTCAATTGGTTCATTCAGTAGGGCTTCAATGGCTTTTGTAGCCATATCTATGTCAATTTCATAATCCAATGGTGGTAACTATGCTATTCTTGGGTTGTCAGCTTTGATGAGTGTTGTTTCCGTGTTAAGTACAAAGCATATCTCATCTTTGTATTGTTCAATCAATTGTGCAGGAATTCTCATCCTTTTCTACATCCTATTCTTAAATGTTGTGAAGTAGGCATCCAACAGTGGTATGAAATCATCTCCTAGTGATTTAATGTAATCACTAATCTATGTTGTTATTAGTCGGTTGGTGTCCCAAGTGACATTACCGACTGAAGGAAAGAAATTATGGAAGTAAAAGAACATACACATTAATAGAGAACCAAACTTACATGTATTAGATCAGGCTGATTTAATTGTTCTCATGTTTTCTTCCACTTGTTTTAGTAGTAGCTTGGCTAGGTCTAGTTGCACTTCTTTCTTTACTATCTTTTATGTCATGTCAACAACTCCATAAGAAACATTTTTCATTCTGCTTTCTTGGGAGATCTTATATCCAATCACATATGCACCAAATTTCATTTTAGGGTCGGTAATTGAATTTATTTTCAGACCTCTGCCATCTCATTCGGCCCCAATTACTTTTTCAATCTCCAGGCATTCAAGGTGTCTTAGGGCTTTTGCCTTCTCAGTGATTGGGTAACTAGTCACTACATGAATCACATCCTTTGTGATTGGCTTGGGATCATCTAACCACATCTTTCCATCATGCACTCGACCGAGCACAATGCATATCCAATCTATCTTGAATTCTTTTAGGAACAGTAGGGCATTGGTTAACCCTTTCACCTCAATGTGTTTGTACTCATCCTTCAGGTTTTCATCCTTGCATAGATTCTGATAAGCTTCTTCAAGTTCAACGTCTCCAATCTTTGCAACTTTGCAATGGATGTATGCTCGGACATCTTCAACCAGTAAAACCCTAGGTGGGATACTCGAGAATGCTCCCTTGTCGCCGGTTTGAGCAACAACCTCTGGGAAAAACTTGTAGTTTGGTTCCTCACAGGTTGAGTTCTTGATTAGAATGACCTTCTGATCCTTTTCCATCTTGATCTTTGAGGTTCATGACATGGTTTCCATTGTTCATCAAATTAGGGCTTCTTCACAAAATAACCTGTTAGCTCGACAAGTCTTGATACTTATGGGATGTTTGCTGATAGTGATCATGATCTATTGGAGTTTCTTTAAATGTGTTGTGAATCTCTCTGCAATGTGGTCTCTTTGAATCGCTTCTTCACTCTGCAATTTTCTCTTTAACATTGGGTGAACGAATGAGTTTACTTTGCCCTTTTATAGAATAATATAAACTAAGTGATGCATTAAATGCTTCACCTATCACTCGATTGACAAAATGTAGATGCTCAGTTAACACACCAAAGTTTTCAACTTGGTGAGTATACAATACTTGGTACATAGTGTCAACTTGGTCTTCTTCCACATGTTTACCGATGATGCTCGGTATATAGTGTTAACTCGATTATTTTTCACATGTACACCGACGTGCAGTTTATGCTCGATTCATATTAACCGACCAGACTAGATTCACAAAACATAACATGCAATAAAATAGTGTATATTCATTCATGCTAATTTGGCATATTCTCAATGAATATAGGAACTAATATAAAATACAATTTTGTAGAGTGCAATTCCATACTTGTATTGGTTAGGTGGGGGTGGTGGAATCACCTGATCCATTAGATGAGGTGTCACCAACTGTAGTGCTTGGTCCAGAATTATCATTATTTGAACCTCTCCTCCACATTTGATTTCTCATTCTCCTGATGTCTTCAATATTATTTCCATTTGCCAAAGTGCTTGACTCTATCACTCGGTCTCTGCAGTCCTTACTTAAGTGACCGACCTTATGGCAGTGTAAGCATGTCATTCCAGGTTTATTCTAGTTTCTAAATATTCTTATCCATTTTCTCATACAATTAGCAATTATATGTCCATATCTACCACATGTTGTGCAATTTACCCAAGTGTTGTGGTCCCAAACATATGTATTACTGACTCTTCTAGGTTGATATGCATTTTCTTGTTCTTTTGGTTTCCCAACTTGATTTATACTTTTCCTGCATTCATGAAATGTGTGGCCATGCATGTTGCAAGTAGAAAAATGTTTTTCCATGTAAGATTTCTTCTTTGGTTTGTTTAGCTTAGACCTACATTCATGTGCTTTGTGTCCATGCTTGTTACAGTTATAAAAATTACCTATGAATGTAAAAGCAGTTTTAGGAATACCTTTTTCTTTGCTCTTGAAAACATTTGATGTGTGGCCTGGTTTTCCACAGTGATTACATGAATGCCTCTTTGGTCTTGGATTTGTGTAGACATTCCTTTTATCAGCTCGATTTGATGATTCTCCTTGCTCGGTATACCCTAAACTAGTATTGTTGTTGAGTCTTCTTTGTCCATTCAAAAATTCATCCATTCTTTTTGTACTATTTTCAGCTTTTTTGATCATATCATTATTTTGTTGTTGAATATTCATTTCATGCTTCAGTTTCTCATTTTCTTCTTTTAGTTCACCAATAAATTCCAATTTTCCAGCAATTTCCATGTTCACTCGATTGGTCTCATGAATCATAAGTACTATTTGATTGGTGATCTCAATGTGATGTTCAGTAACTCTATGTATCTCAGATTCTTTCTCTTGCAATTTTTTAGTAATCTTTCTCTTGTCATCGATAGATAAAGTTATTTCTTGTTCAACTTGTCTTTCATTATTCATAACATCAATCATTCTTACCATTTGTGTCTCTTGACCAATCTGTAGTACTTTCACTTGTTCAGTCAGATGTTGATTGATTTCATTTAGATCTGCAATGGTTCCTTCAGATGTGTCAGATGTATTGCCATCTCTAGATCTAGATGAATCAAATAGGTCAAGTATCTCTTCTTCATGATAGTCAGTTTCATTGCAGCGAGATGCCATGACTTTCCTTTCAGCCAATAACTCTTTCATTTTGTTTCTTGACTCTTTGTATTGCTCAAAGAAATTCTATATTTGCAACTTTTGATTCTCAATATTTTTATCAAGCTTATACATTTCCATTGTATGATCTTTTCTCTCAAGTGATTAAACTTTTCAAATAAGAGATCTAGATCTGATACCAATTGTTGGAATAATGGAAGGGTGTGTACTGAGAGGGGAGGGGTGAATTAGTACCCTTAAAACTTTTACAATTTTACCTGTAGTACTCATTACTTGCATAACTGACCATTGTAACTTTTCTACTTCATGCATGTAATATCATAGCATAAATGTAAATGCATGTAAACAATTATTGAAATATTCATGAAACTCATTTACACATGACATAAGTATTTGGTAACGCAGAAATCCTTGTTAGAAGGTAAAAAATGTGGTAGGGATGAAACCCACAAAGCTTCACTATCTGCAGAATGGAAGGTTCCTATTAGGGATACAAGTTGTGATCACTTTTGATGATCTTACCCTATTAGGAGTAACATGTTATACTTGTTAAGTATACCTAGTTAAGAGATTTTAGCAACACAATGTATGTGTGCACTCGGTTAAGAGATTTATATTAAGACTGTTAAGTCCACCTTCTTAAAGGATTTTACTGCTTGCTACAATTATTAGAGAGTAACAAATATGTATGACCTGATAGCTTGCAATCTTGAATTTCTGATTATAGATCCATTGAGTTCACAAAATATATGTATCACCTATTGTGATAGATAATACCTATGTGCTTCTTGGTAGCCTTGTATGTAGTTATCCATAACTAAATTCTTCTTTATTTGTCCTTCTACATGAAAACCTCTGTCTGATCCATAGATGTCCTTGGCGGCTATATTCATCATGTTCTTGATTGATTAATACATCTATATATACAAGATTTTAACCTAATTAGGTTTCACACTTTTCTTGAAAAACTCTAAGCTCAATGGTTTACAACTTGACCTTGATCTCGTAGTTTGCATGAATATAATTATTTAACTAATTAAATCCATCATTTATGCTTTTCTTGATCCATAAGAAATGTTTATCTAGCTAAGCAAAAAGCTATTTTAAAGACTAAAGTGCTTTAGCTTATGTGTAGCTCAGATCCATTTTTCCCTATGAAATGCTATCTCTCGGTATAGACTGGTGCTTGGTGATGTCTCTATGTACTGGTGCTCAACTGTGTCTCTGTAGACTGATGCTTGGTTGATATATTGCTCGGTGTTAAAAAAAATTGGTGACCACTGCGCTTGGTGAATGCTGTTGCACGGTGAGTGTTGTCGCTCGGTGATCATGATCCACCAAAATAGTCTTCTTGTATACTAATGAAAACTTCTGATCCTTTAAGGATTATCAGACATCATGGTTAAAATCAGTAAGAAAAGGAAAGTAAGAGGCACACCGAGCATATCTAAATCTGACCATGTCATGTGCAAAAATTGTCAAAATCTAGTTTTAAGAGCAAAATGTTTTCATCTAATGCTATTTTGGAACTGGTTCATACCGACCTATGTGGACCTATGAGAACACAGAGTTATTATGGTGACAAATACTTTATTTTATTTGTTCATGACTATTCTAGAATGATGACTGTCATGTTCTTAAAAGACAAATCTGAAGCATTTAAGATGTTCAAATGGTACAAAGCTAAAGTGGAAAAAGAAAGTAGTAAAGAACTGAAATGTTTAAGATCAGATAGAGGAGGAGAATTTATTTTTGATGATTTCACTAACTTTTATAATGAGCATGGAATTAAGAGACGAGTTTCTGTACCAAGGACACCACAACAGAATGGGATTGTTGAAGTGTTTGTTGATGATATTATAGTTGGAGGAAATGATAACTTATGCAAATCATTCGTTGATGAAATGAGAAAAGAATTTGAAATGTTAATGTTTGGAGAGATCCAATTTTTTCTTGGCTTGCAAATTTTACAACAGGATGAAGGCATATACATTACTCAATAAAAATACATCAAGGAAGTATTGAATACATTCAGGATGGACGATTCAAAACCAGTTGGTACACCTATGGTCACAAGATGCAAATTGATAAAAGATGATAAGACAACTAAGGTAAATCAGATACTATATAGATCAATGATTAGAAAATTGATGTATGTTGTACACACTAGACCAGATATTGCACGCGTAGTTGGAATTGTAGCAAGATTCCCTGCTAATCCTAAGGAATCACATATGACTGTTGTAAAGATAATTTTTAGATACTTGAAGAACACTGAAGATTATGGATTGTGGTACAAGAAAGAAGGCAAGTTTGAAGTGAAAGTTTAAACAGATGTTGATTCGGTTGGGAACATTGATGATAGAAAAAGCACTACTGGTGGAGAATTCTTTGTGGGAGAAATATTAGTTAGTTGGATCAGTAAGAAGCAAGGATGCATATCTCAGTCAACTACGGAAGTAGAATATGTTGCTGCTACTGCAAACTATTTGAACATTGCATGGATAAATTTTTTTTTGAAAGGTATGAATGAAGAGATCACTGACCCATTGATAATCTATTGTGATAATACTAGTGCTATTAACATTTCTAAGAACCATGTGATGCATGCAAAAATAAATCATATATCTATAAAGTATCACTACTTGAGGGAACAAGTACAAGAAAAGCAAGTGACACTAGAATATGTAAAATCAAAAGAAAAACTAGCTGACATATTCACTAAACCCTTACCAAAGGATACATTTGAGTACTTGAGGAGTAGACTAGGGGTGCATCCCTTGTCTATCAGTCACTAAGCTGACTAGGAGGTTGCATCAACCTACATTTTATTAGAATATCAATCATGTTGATGCAAACTGAGAACTAGACTAACATTGCATATCAATACATTCAAGGTACCTGATCTGAACCAAAAACTAGAGATATATTTGGCTACTAAAGAGCTATATATTTATTTTTAATATTGATGTCAAAAGGAGAGAAGATTCAATGAAATATCTATCCACTGCAAGGGAGAAAAGGAGAAAAGAGAAAGGGAGAGAAATGAAATATCTATCCATTACAGGGAGAGAAGATTGAAATGATTCAAATCTACATGGAGAGTCTGCATGGTGAGTTTTAATGTTGTGCAGTGATTAAACATATTATATGTACAAGCTAGGGAGAGCTACAAAAATTTTCATATAGTTGCAGAAATGAAGTTTAGTATTCTATGGCATTTTCATATTGGATATTTCATATTGTGTTGCCATCAATGCCAAAGGGAGAGATTGGTGAACTAAATCTGATTGAATACTTGAAAGATGATAATTTGATGATCACCAAGCTACTAATGTGATGAAATGTATTAATCAGTTAATGTATTATCATTGATGTCAACTTGTTTTGATTATCATCGTGGTTACAAACATCTATTATGATTTGAAGATCTGGAATAAAAAAACTTTATGCGATTGGTAATTGAAGAATTTTGTATGTACACCAAGTTGGAATAGTGGACACCAAGAAAATATAGTGTATACCAATATTAGTGTTAGCCGAGCTAGGTATCACCGACACATCACGGTATTGATCGAGTAAAAGAAACTAATGGCCAACTAGATGATGAGCTGGAAAATTGTTTATGATTTCGAGGTATTTGATAATGTTTGTTATGATGATCAAATGGCTATGAAAATTCAATATGATCAGACGAAGGAGATCGAAACATGTTTTTGACACAATTGTCGAGGAAGGTTGAAGCAACGAAATCAACAATGGAGATTAAGCGGCAAAATCTACGGATGGAGATTAAACGACTTATTATGTCTATTTAAAGAGGCAAGAGGTTCAATATGTTATGAATGCTATTGAAGATTTCGTGTGAGGAGATTGACTTCATGCATGACTGATCAAACTGGTTGAAGACAAAACCGAGCATTTCTGCAAACATCACCGAGTGACAGAGAAGAGCATTTACCGAGCGGAACAAAGTATGAAGAATCAGAGAGATTGAATTGATTATTGATCAAAGGTATTTTATGTGCTTAGCATAGATCTAAAAATCTACAAATAGAGTTGTATTTGAATCAAATCATTCCTGTATCAGTTTAACCATTGTTATAGATAAATCTCTTAACCGAGTGGGACTTAACAGTCTTTTCTTTTTTATGACATTCAATGAATGTTCATTATTTTCTTGTTGACCCCATAGTGAATGATTGGTCAAGGGAGAACTATTAGTGATAAATACTCTAACCAGGTCACACCTAACAATGTGCATTGTAACCTTTAACAGGGTTGGATCTTAACAAACTCACTTCAAAAGAGTGAATTATTTTGGGTTACCTGTCCCAGGTGGTTTTTCCCTTAGCAGGGTTTCTACGTTAAAAATCTATGTGTTAATGTGTATGGTTGTGTTGGATTTTTATTTTTCTTTACACATTACTTTATTTGCATTCATCGGTAATCACGGTATTTATTTATTGCTACTCGGTAATTGAGTTTAAAATCATAGTTTATATTCACCGAGTTGGTTTATATGTTTAAAATTGTTGTTATATACATCTGGGAGTATTTGGGACTGTAGGATAACTAGAACTAACTGATTCACCCCCCCCCTCTCAGTTATCTAACTCATAGCTGCTCTCATGTATTTCTCTTTGTCTTGTCATGCTTAATCTTGTACTAGAATTATGGAAAGAATATGCCATGGCTTTCATGTACCAATGTTATATAATAGATGTTCTTTAATATTAACATGTTGCCCTCTTACAAATTTTATCTCTATTTTTGGTATGTGTTTTTTGATCATGTGCCTTTTCTTATCTGCATGCACCTCTATCCTTTGAAAAGGTTATTATAGCATCATGCTCTTCAGGATCAACATTTATACTAAGTTCCCATCTTATAAAAAAAATCATGTTATTGTCACATCTTTGAAATCTGAAGTTTCATTTTCCTTTACATATCAACGTTGCTATGTACTAGATATGTTGCTACTTGATACATTAATTGTAACTGATAGGTTGTTCAAATGAGACATTACCATCTTCTCATGCTATGAGAATTGTGAAAGACTTATTCACCATCTTCATATCTCAGATTTTAATTGTCCATGTAGTTTATCAAAGGTGAATTTTAAGTTCATCAATGGTACCCAACATTCAACAACATTGGGAAACTTCAAATTGCTCGAATTTGGTCCTATGATTTTAGTGACTCAGATTTCCCAGGGTACTACTGGAAGGACCCCCAAGTGATATGAGGTGCCTGGGGGGGCTAGATGAACCTAGACCCTTGGGGACACAATCTTTTATTGAATTGGTCAATGTATTGATCATTGATAGAAGTGACCCAGATTTTCCTAGAGTCCTATTGGGAGGACCCAAAAAGGAGTTGAGGTGCTTGGTGGAGCCGTGAGACCATAAATGAAGCTGATTCACACTTGGTTTAATGCAGGGGTACCTTGGATGAACCTGTGCCGCTCAAACAAAATACAAAAAAAAAAAAAGAATAATTTTTATAAACAAAAAATGTTAAATACATAATTTTTCCCTTGTGATAAAATTATGAAAATGACATATTCCATGAAGGATTGTGTAGTTTTAGAGGCCTTAATTTGTACTTCCCTTGGAATATGTTGGGAGTGTTGCCTTCATACCCCATGAGGATTGTTTCCACTCAACCTCATTGGTTTTATTGCAATACATAACTTTTATTTTTACAAGATCCTATGTGGTTGTTATCATGGATTTCATTTAGATAATTGATATTTTCTTCTTCTTTTAGTATAACAGGAAAAGTATTTTTAACAATCTTAAATATATTATAGAACAAAGTATTTTTCAATATTTTTTAACTTGAAACTTACCAAATTATTTTTATGTAAAATCTAAATATTTTTTGAGTTATTTCTCTGAATGATACATGCTTTTCAATTTTTCTATAGATTTTCTTTCGGTACCTGTGTTATGTTGCAGATCCCAAGACATTGTGGAATTTTTTTGAGCCATACATTAAAGATTAGGAGGTATGTTTTCTCTCTCCTTACATTTTTTTTTTTCCTTCTCATGAAGATGATAAAATGTTGATCCATATACTGATATTTCTATTGCCTCACTGTTTGGTAGGTAGTTTACTTTTGATCACATATTCAATATCAATTAGTAGGCAAGAGATATATCTCATGAATTATGTGCTTTCTTTTTGTTAACTATCTAGGGAAGCTTCTAAAAATTTCTATTAAAAGGCATATACCATGTACTTTCCATCATTCTATAAGTTACTTTTCCCAACACATGGATATAAGACCGTTATTCCAAACTGTGTAAATTTTGATTGGTTCCTTATAGTAGTTTTTCTGCGAGTTGTTATATGAAATCCTCTTAGATATCTTTTTCTATTCTATGTTAACATATAGGAGTCAAATTATAGTTGTGAATGCACTAAGAGGACTAGAAAGGCGAGGCAGATTGGCCCTTGATCTTTTAAGTCATGTATTACTTTGTGGTTTAGGGCTTGGCTGACTGTAAACATATAATATTTGTGATGCAAAGGATCATGGAAAACCCCAAATCAACCATAGAGTTTCAATCTTCAACTCATCTTTAATTGTCATAAGAAACATATCAAAGGCATAATCACATATAAGAAACATAATCATCAACACATCAATATTACCCCTTCACATTCATATAGGACCCAACACACTATTTCCATGCAGCATTAGCAATTAATTAATTAACTGATCACAACTTAACCCTAATACTTCCAAGGAATACACCACTTTAGTCCTTTAACTCCTACCATTAGAATCCAAAATCAATTCCTATTACGCCTTGTGGTCAAAATTATTCCATAGGCCAACTCCCATTAATCATTAAGCCTTCAAGTTATACTTATTTTCACTTCTCCAATGTCCTTGTATGTTGATCAGTTCATGCCAATGCCTACCCATCCACAATCATTAGTCATGTCATCATTAAGCATGATCATATAATATTTGATCTCTGTAACTGATACTGATCATAGTCAAAAGTGAACAATATCAATTCATCCAACATATTCCTATCTTCAGTCAAATCTTACACAAAATACAAAGTCCCGAAATAGTGAGAAAATATCATTTACAATCAATTTTGCACCCCACTGTAAGGTTAAATCAAAATATAGCCAAAACCCTCTTCAAACATTTCTCCATGCTCTATCCACAAGGTTAATAATTCAATAATAGAGCAACATTCATTCTCCCTACACACACCTGGTTTAGATGATCAAACAACAAGATATCTTGACTGTGATTGTTCTCCATTAATGTGTCTGTCATTATCATGACAATTCTGGGTGTATATTCAAATGTAAACCTAAAATCATAGATTCATTTACCAGATATGGAGAGGGTACTTTAGATTATTTCTTCAATATATCAACCATTTATAATCTTTTCACAAGTCTTTTACATCCATTAGAAACAAATAGAATTAATTTATTGTTATGATGACAGAGAATTCCTAGTCTCAGTTTGCTAGGGCTTTCAAGGGTTTGATGACACAAAAAAATCTTACTCAATGTTGGATCCCAAGGAGATTTTGGAAATTTACCTTAATACACACACACAATTATCTTTTATTACCAAAAATTAAACTAGATGATTATGCTTCTCAAGGTCTCAGAGCACGCAAGCTGGTCTGGCTGCTTCTATTTTCAGATTGTTCAAGTAGCACTTTTGGCAGTAGGAGCACCTACAAATCTGGTTCATGTGATTGCAAGGTAAATTTTGTACATGTTTAGCATAGCTTTGAATTACCGCTAGAAAAACTATTTTTTTTGCAATACATGATTGTTCTTGCCTTCGCTTTTTTTATTTTGTTGATTGCATATTCCTATGTCGCAGTTTTGGTGAGACTGGAGAAGCACTTGTCTCCTCCATTGATAAAGTATTTTTTGTTGGATCCCTGGGTGTTCAGAAGATGGTATGCATTTGTATATTCTCAGGCTTGAATAGTTTTACCTTCATACAAGTTTATATTGGTAGTTAATTTTCTGTCTACTAAAATAAAGACTTCAGAAGTGTAGAAACAATGTTGCATTATTATTCTACATGTGAATCTCCTTGTTATTTAAATACATCTCTATTTATCCTGAACACATCTTATTTGGTAGCTGTCATTTTTTTTTTTTTTTATAAATTTCTAAAGTGGCTTTCAACTAAAACTTGCCTGTGACTAAGAATTAAGAGATAGTTGCAAAATGGATATCAATGTGTAAGTAATATCCTGTAATTTTTTTTTCTGACCTTTACTTTGTGGTGATAAATATCTCACATTCATATGGTATTGCATCCATTCAAAGGTTTTACTAGAGTAGCAAAGTTTTTATGCAAAAGTCTCTAATGGTAAAGTGAAAAGCTAGGTACCTAATTTCCTGCTCCCTGAAATGCCTCTTTCAACATTATTTAATGGAATGCCTTCTTCTTCAACACATGAAGCTCTATAAGAGGTGCTTTCCAAGGTTGGAGTTTGTGTGTTGAATAAGGAAGTTTTAGACAATTGTAATCAGCTAATGGGTTTACAATCGTTCTATTTAAATTCACAATATATTTTTCGACATCGCTTGGTTACCTACTCCAAGGATACCCTAAAGGCTACTGCTGCTCTTCCTCTCCTGCAAATAGAAGATCATGTCCTCGATTGTTCAGTTGAATATAATAAATTGATCATGTTGTTAATTTCCTTGACTGGTTGATTATGACTCTTCAACATCTTTCTTCTTCCTTGGGTTTGCTCGACTTCATCCTCTTTTATGGCTTAGGATCAGTCCCTTTTTCTATTAGCTTATTACATATTTTAATCAATTTTTTATTTTAAATGAGGGCCCTTGTAGAATCCCTCAATAAAATTATCAAAACCAAACATTAAAAGATTCTTTTAAACATTCAACATAAATGTAAAATCTGCAGCCTCCTTCCACCATAAAATTTAAGTTCTTTAAAATAAAAAAGAAAAAGAAAAATTTTATTGTCTAAAAAAATCATTGTCAACTAAACATTTCTGATTAAATAACAAAGCAGTCTAGGACAACCCTCAATCTTCCATGGTTGAAACTTTAATAAAAAAACCACGATAGTGGGATGCAGAGCTAGAGGAGCTAGTGTACATTGATGAGAATCAAGCTACACAGATAAGGCTAGTAAGTATTCATTTATACAGTAAAATGAGTCTAGTAGTTATAACGATGAAGAGTATACCATGGCATTTGCATCAAATAGTGAGCTAGATTAGATAGGATCATTTTACTTTCACTTTGTATCAAGATCTTGTATCCCTAAAACTTGTCACCACATTCCCCCCAATATGGAAAATAAAAACTTTAGATTAAGCTGACTAAATCGATTTGCTGGTAAATTAAGCTTCTTCACTACTTGATCTTCATCAACAATTCATTCTGTACTTTTTTCATGAAACATTGTCAAAAGGAAGGTTTCCTTAGGTAAATCACATGCCCTTTTTGCAATGAGTTTAAGTTCTATTTATGTAAGTTGTTGTTTCAAGCCACCATGGCGATTAGACAAAAATCAATTTCTCCTTCTGACCACACAATTTATCTCAGCCTCTATGGAAAATTTTAATTTTGTGGAAGATTTTTTTGGTGATCTTGTATTTATGGTAAAGAAATAATCTTTTTTGGTTCAGCCTGAAATTTGTGGTGGTATGTTTGTGTTTTGTGTCTATGTTTATTGGATAAATTATTCATTGGAGCTTTACAATATACTGTTCTTTTATACTTGTTAGTAGCTCCGTTGTTCTTATCATGGGTACCCTATTACCTGACTTCAAGTGAATGGCCATAAAATTTAATGTTTGGAAGCAAAAGATGGAGAGTTTATTTTGTTGCAAAAACCTCATGGCCACTACGAAGTAGTTTGAATTACATCCCATTGGAGGCTCAGGGAATTCTTGGAATACAAATTGAGGACATTAATTACAATAGAAGCATGGAAGCGTTGAACTAGATGCTAATTGAGAACATGTCAAATATTGAAGAAGCGTTTGCTAAAGCCAATATTACTCAGATTGTCCAAATCAATTACAAGACGAGAAAAGTGTGGTTTATTGATTTTGATAGTTTTGGAATACCTTAAAATTGAGGGAATTGTACATTGTCTAATATCACAATTTTTTATATTTCTTGCTCCACATATCACTATATCACTATTAAGGCTCCATATCTAAGATGATAGTGTTATTATCATTGGGTTAGAAATAAAGATACATTGACCATATCAATTATATATTTGCAATCATCCTATCAACATTCATAAGTCATCTACAACAAAAAATAATCTTTTTAAAGGAAGTGTGTCTTCCTACGTAGCTGTTGTTTGTGCCTTATAACTGCTCCTTGGCTATCCCCGTATTAATTCCATTATTCACTCCATATTGTTCGCTGATGTAATGTCTTAGGTCAATAGATTCTTTGCTGACTGTGTTTATGGGGAGTGCTAATTAGATTTCAAAGCTTGTTGATTTTTTTATTAGGATTATGCCGATTTTATTATCGACTTTGTTATTTTGGTTCCAAGTTCAGTTGAATTCCAAGGAATCTCGATACCCAGATTGGGTGGAGAAGTGATATATATATATTCTAGGTCTGCCAATCTAGATTAGTGAACTCCCATGACCCTTTCTTTTTTCCACCCATTTTATAATTTCATCTTGTCATAATAATACTCAAGAGATAGATCAATGTCTTTAGAAAGATTTCCAGTGACACTCAAGCATGGGTGTGCTCCTATCCATTTGTCCACAGTTGCAATGTCTCATGTCTATTCATCCATAGTTGCAAGATCAAAGAAAGTCCCAAGTAAAAAATCACTGCTCCATAGCAAAAAGGTTCACCCAATAACCAAATTATTTAATACATTGTGTCAAAATGTTCAAATGCCTTTTCTAATGCCTCCATGTCTTTTGGATAGGTTTATATGAGTTCAAAATCTTGTTTTAAAACTCCCTTCTCACATAGGCAAGGAAAAGATACTAGAAAATATTGCGGGTTTTGGCTTTATACATGTCGAATGCATTTGCATGAAACTTCTAAAGTATTTCAACAAGTCCATCTTCACATTCATTGCATTCGATGTGATGACATATCTTTGGGGCATTCTGTCAAACATATCAGGTGCATTATCTGTGATCCCATACTCTACATGCACATTTACCATCACAGGACATCTCCTCGATGCTTTTTTTCAAATAGTTGATTAGTAGTTTCTAATTCAAAGTTTCCAATGATCAAGCTATTCTGATTTTTTGGTAAGATAGAGTACATATATTTCAACAACATAAGAAGAACTTCCATGCATTGACTTCATGTCACTTGATCCTCCTATTTGTGAGGAAGATGGTCAAAACTCTAGCGCAATGAAGGTTGACAAAAATCCAATGCAATCAAGGTTGAGAACATAGTGAATGAGGACCAGCATTGAATTCTGATTTGTGAAGAGGGGATGTGTACTAAAGTTTTTTTTTTTGCCAGACAGGTGGTTTTTGTTTGGAGATAGTAGCAGTGGCTTTTATTTTTATTCCACATTTCAGCTGGCTAGTAGATGCCCAATTTCAAGTCACCCAAACATGTTGTGCCTGTTAATACAGTTGTGTTGAAATGGACCACCATGGATAATTCTGAGCCCTGGACATATTCAAAGAAACTCATCAAATGAGGCTTCTCTAAATAAAGGTGATTTAAGTATTTAAGGCACATTCCATTGTATTAATGGTGTAATTCCCTCCTATTAACAGGACCCTCATGTGCCCTAAATATACATAGACTAACTTAAAGATATTGGAGGAGTTGAAGCCATCAATTCAGAAGATATTTGAGTACATTTTCCCGCTAAAGGTCATTTTGGATAATAAAGTCAATCACCACTAGTGATGTGCCTGCACCTTACCTCTTTCCTGCACCAATTTCATCTCAAGAGATGCCTCCTCCTACGACCCAATTAACTTCACTTTTGAAGGTGATGTAATACCATGGACACTCATCAAAAAATAATGTTGCATTGTATAAAGTATAGAAAGATGTTTCTTATGACCAAGATTTCCTTGATTTCAGAACATGAGCTATCTTGTCTAGTGCATAAGTGTATTATCCTACCTTTTGTAGATTTGAGTAGGTGAACTTTGGGACTATAAAATTATCATGAAACATGGGTCAATGAATTTGACTAAAAAAACTACACAGTTGAATCCTGATAACGATATCACAATTTGACTTGCTGTGGAAAATATCTCCTACTTATATTTTTGTTATGTTTGTTTCTTATATATATTATTAAAAATACAACTTATAGAACCTAAACAAGGATCATAATATTTGGTAAGTCATATGTTGGACATCTTACCTCTTGCTTTAAGAGAGAATTAGCTAAATGGGTTAGTGAATGTGAAAATTCTCTCGGGTTTACCAGTTGCAATGCAATTGTGGTGGAACTTACATTTTACATTCTCCAATTGCAATCCTAAAATACAATTGCTATGTACCACTCACCTCAATCTCACAACATTATGTAGAGACGTTCAGTTGAAGGAGGCACTTGTCACATATATATGCCTTGGAAACTCTTAAGCAGATGCAACTGGCGGGTGTAAAGCCAAACTCCACAACCTTTACCAGTATCCTCCCCGCCTATGATCAAATGGGAGCTCTAGAACATGGTACAACCATCCATCAAATCACAATTGAAAATGGATTATTTCCTGGTGTTATAGTTGCAAACATTCTTTAAGATGTGTATGCAAAATGTGGCAGAATAGACAAGGAACATGAATTGTTTGACAAAATGCCTCAAAGAGGTGTCATCTTGTGGACTGCAACGATTGTAGGATATGCACAAATGAGATTGTTGAAAAGGCTTTAGAAAATTTCAATAAAATTCTATAACCTTTTCCAGTATTCTTCTGGTCTATGAAAAAATGGGATCTTTGGAATAGGGTATGAGCATACACCAAAGTATAACAGAAGGGTTCTTTTTGTCAAATGTTGTAGTTGCAATTGCCTTGGTAGACAAGTATGTGAAATTTGGAAGCATAGACAGGGCACATGCACCATTTGATAGAATAAATCAAAAGGATGTAATGTCATGGAATGCCATGATTGCAAGTTATGCACAAAATGGATAATTTGTTGACAAGGCTTTAGAAACTTACAAGCAATTGCAGTTGGCAGGTGTAAATCCAAATTCCAGTACAACCTTTGTCATCATCCTTCCAGCGCGTGCAAAAATGAGGGCTTTGGAACAGGGTATGGACATCCATCAAAATACAATGGATGATGGTCAGTCTAAAAGGTGGTTATGTGGTTTGTAACTGTTAAGAGAATTCTAAAGGTCATGTGATGATCAAGTTCAAAGGGGGAGAAAACAGATTGGAGGGAAGTATATTGTCAAGCCTTCATACCTCTGACTGTCTTATGGCAGTAGGATGATAGTCATTGAATTTGAAATAGAGATGTAATAAAAAAATGATTCTGATGACTATGAATGGATAGGGAAGGTAACAAATAAGTCACAAATTAAATGTATTGTATTAGACATCGACTACAAAGTAGGTTGTTTGACAAGTAAACTCAACTGTTCCCTGATAATAGTCACATTATTTTTTGTTGTTGAGTATTTTTCTGCATGTTTTTAGATTGAATATGTTTTTCATTTGATTGGGAATGATAATGTGATGAATTGGATTTCATTTGAAACCACATAGAGTTCTATCCATGAATTACATGAAGAGATCAAATGGATTTTGTGGAAACCGCTCAGTAACAAACCGATTCATATATGATAGGTTCCTCTTCAAAAGGGTCTACAAACACCCCTAAGCACACTCACCAAGAACCCCTTCAAGGTTCACTCCAACTCACCATTTCAAGAATCAACACAACAACTTCTCAATCAAGATCAATCTATCACATGATCTAATATCTCAATCCTCAAATATTACTTTGGTTCCATTCACTCACTTCAAAGCATTCAAACACAATCATTAACTTCAACTTATTTTCTAAGGCATTCATACCTTACCCTTCCTCTTTTGGGTCTGCCATTAATGAGGCCTCCCTACAGCTCATGTCACATTGTCATTCTTTATTCACACATTCTTACCAATCCATCTTGGATTCCTTTCAACTATTCCAACCCTTCACATATCTCTGCTGCAAGCATGTACTTGACTTCCCTGTCTGTTGCCTTGCTTTTACCTGCTATACATATCCACAATCACATCTTCCTCCATGTCCTTAACACAAATACAAGTCCATTCAATTTTTCCTTCCACCTCCTCAAGCACAAAACATTAGTACAAAAATGTACTGCTACATCTTCCTTCAACATAACTGTCCACACATTTTGTCTATATGTCTGCAAATGGCTTGGAATTATAATAGTCCCACAACATCAATCTAATTCCCTACATATGTCTAAAAATGTATTCACAACATACAATCTATTGAGAAGGTTCAATATCTCTCAACAACAAAATCATCACAACCCTGCTATCTCTGCTAACAACCATTTAGCCTATCAAAATTGACTGCCAAGATAGAAAAGACAATCCAGTCCTATCACATCTAGCATCATTAAGGTTTTGTAAGGTCCTTACATATTGTTTCAACCATATTTGTGACCATTCAAAATACATCAAATGTCAAAAAAACACAAATCTGTTATGATTTCTCTATTATTGACAAGGTAGTCAGTTTGCTACTACGAGGTTTCTCCCAATCCAAAATCTACAAACTCCTTTTTCAACCACTCACACAATTTCCTCTGAGGGTCCACAACCTTATTTGACTAATACACACAATTGCAAATCATGTAAATGCCAAACAAATTCAAACAATTTGAATCACTGTAAAAAAAGGCAGTAATTTGACTGTTAAGCCCGCTAGGGCATCAATTTTCTCTCATTATACACATCCATTCAAGATAGGAACAAATGAAAATTAAATCCCTCCGAGTCTAGTTTTAGAATAACTAAATTGTTAAATTTCCCAACGGTCAAATTCACAGATATTGTCAAACCTTTATGCATAGGTCTGTCACTGAGGGTTTTAAAGCAGTTTTAGAAAATTCTATTAGATATCCCTCCAAACTCTACGGCTATCCTTCTAAATTAATTAAAATCAAAGTTAATTCATGTCTCTACATTGCCTAATCGATTTCAGGAATGATTAAATCCATTTGCCTATAGAAAAATGCTCAGAATAAAAAAATAACAAGACTGGACCAGTTGAGTTCAATTCCACAGTTTGATGATTTAAGTAAAAATAAAGTTATATTACTTTCATGATAATGGAGTGAAGCCTCCATTCACCTTGACAATCCTTCAAAAATCTATATGCCTTCAAACACTTGACTGCCTTTGATTCTTGCGGGAAATAATGGGACAGTCAGAGGTGTCTCTGATTCATTTCTATTCACACCTCCAATATGAATACCCTGTCCTCTTCATTCGACCACTTACAACCCTTTTACAATTATTTAGATAGTTTCAAACAGTTTCAACTTCCAATTGACCGACTACCTGATTCTTTACTCTCATTTTGCTGCAACATTGCAAAATTGTGATTTTGCAATATTGCACTATTCACTATTGCACTTATCACCTAGATCCAATGAGTGCTAAGTGTTCCATTCATTCTCATGAGAGATGGGTTCATGTGAACCACTACTCATGAATTATGGGTCAATGAGTTTGACTCAAAAACTACACAGTTGAATCCTGATAGCAATATCACAATATTGCACTATTACAATTTATCTTTTAACTAATGACCTTTACAACTTGGGTTAACACCTTTGACACATTCCAATGAACCTTTTGTAACCTTTAATAAATTCCTTACCCTTTCAGGGGTTGTTTTTGCATCATTTGACCTTTTGACCCAAATAGGACCTATTGGTACAACTTAGCACTATATGACAACTTTTGATAAAGTGGCCCATTTAGCCTCACATATTATGATTCAATGGACTCAAATACATTAAAAAATGACCTTATTACATCAAATAAAATCAAATTGATCATGTCATGACCTTAGACTTATGGGAACCTCCGGTGCTCAGGTGCTCTATACCACTATGTTAAAAAATTAGAATACAAATACATAATATTCAGTAACACATGATTAAAGAAACAAGGCACCTCAAAATGTTTCTTAACACTGATTTCACTTTTCCTTTCTAGGAGCATGTTTTTGTAACTGTGCCTTTTTGTGCTTTAGCTCTGTGATATCAGAATCACTATCTCTAAGACATGCTTTTAATCATGGCTTGGACTATTTTGGTGTTCCATTTCCTATTTATCTTCCTACTTTCATCTCTGACACTATTATTAAATGTCAACATTATCTCTGTATCATTATGTTTTAGAGATGTTCCAAATTCATTGTCCTACTAACATTTAGACTCATTTCAATAAAATATTTCAAATATGCTTTTGCAAGTTAATTAAATATTTTCTATTGAAAGGGAAATCTTGGTTGCTAGTTAATCAAATGCATTTTGTTATCCATATGTGCACTAGCTTGATTAGCATGAACAAATGTTTTTGGTTGTTTATTTGACTTTTCCATTAGCAATCCCTCCATGTTTGATGTCAATGTTCAAATAGTGAGAAGCAAGTTTCTCTTTTAAAGTATTATTCTCATTGAACCTAGTATTTTTGTGGTTCTGAAATTCTTATATAAACATTTCATAGGGTATATTATTATATAGTATATCCATTAACAAAAGATGGTGTGTTGTCTTTTTCCTTGTTATTTTCGCATGGAAAAAATTTCGTTTTAATTTATAACATGGTCGAACCTTCCAAGAACACATTAGTTATCACCCCATATAAATTGTTCCTTTCTTTCTCAAGTTAAAGGAATTCTCTAACCTATGAGAAATGAATTGTTTTCAAGTAAAAAATATTATTCTAAATAATGATTTTTGTGAAGATGTCAAATGGTTGATGAGGGTGATTTATTTTATTCTATTTTTAATTGGCCTTTGTTTAAATCATCTATATGTCATATCATTTGATTTGATTTCTTTTTAGAGTTTTTCAAAATTCAACTTTGAATGACATCGCAATGATATGTGCATAGGGTATATCCATTGTTGACCCTTCTTGAGAAGTAGTTTGTTAAGTCTAATTTAAATATAGCTCACACAAGATATCTAGTTTTGGGTATTTTGTACATGACTATTATGGTGGAAAATCATTAATAAATTACAAATATGACTTATCTTAAAGCAAAAATTACATTGACATCTTCATATATTTATATGCATATTACTCAATTGTTTCCATTGTAGCAGTTGTAAGATCGTATACTGTAAAAATAATGGAAAACCAACACTCAAGTTTCAGATGATTGGCAGATTGATGCAGAGCATCTAGGACCCACACACCCCACACAACACCATGTCTCCATTTTCTCTAGTTTTGTAAAAACACCCATCACAAGGTCCACAAAAAAAGACTTCTTCTTGTCAAATGGAATGGAGGAAAAGACCTTGAACTCTAACAACCCTCAAATGACTCGCCAAATTGGTCCCAAACACACCAAAATATGGAATTTCTGTCCTAGCTGCTATAAGGCCTAATAGCCCTTAATGTGAGCATGTTGGGTTTAATGGGAAGTAGTACTGAGAGGGGAAGGGTGAATCAATACCTCTAAAACTTTTTCTTATCCTTTAATCAATTAACCTTAGTAATCAAGTACATATCCATTCCATCTGATCTACACTATCTTTGTCTGAGTTATATCAATTCATAACATTAATAAACATATGAATCATTCATAGAAACATTCATGAACATAATTGACACATAACACAAGATATGATATCGCAGAAAACTCCTGTTAGGAAGTAAAAACTGTGGTGGGGATGGCACCCACAAAACTGCACTATCTGTAGAATGGAAGGGGTCAGTTAAGGCTTGCAATTTTGATCACTTCTGATGATCTACCCTATTAGGACTATCAGTGGAGACATGTTAAAGTCTACTCTGTTAAGAGATTTTAGCAACACTGTGAAGTGTGCACTCGGTTAAGAGATTTGATATAGGACTGTTAAATCCACGTTACAAGAAAGGATTTCTTACACTTTGCTTCACTTTGTTAGAATGACAGAAAATTACAAATTGACCTGGTAAGTACAATCTCCTATTGCTTATACAAATCCTATGTAGTTCACATACAAAATAATATCACCTTAACTGTGATTGAATATTACCTCTGATTATCGATTTCCTCTATTCTCGATTCTACTAACCAAATCCTTCTTTTTCTACTCTGGTTCTTGAAACTCTCAATTCAATCCATAGATGTGCTCATTCAGTTCTCCTCTCTCTTTCACACAAATTCTAATGAATGATTACATCATCTATTTATAGATGGATTGATTTCATCAAGTTGATGATAAAAACAATGTTAACTCTAAGATCAGGTTTACAACTTGCACCTAGATCTCCTAGTCTATGTGCTTTAAATCAGTTAGACTGATTAAAACACTTACATTAGTGTTTCTTGTCCCTAAAGAAATGGATTTTAAAACAATTAAATATCCTATAAATAGAATACCCTTGCTTTATTTGACATGGAAGTCAGATCCACTTTTTGCGGGTTGCAACTAACTTTTGGTTCTGTCTCTCGGTCATGCCTGACTGTCCTTCTATTTTTACTGTCAGTTGCCCTGAATCTGTTTCATCGGTCTGCACTGTAACTGGCATTTTGGGTTCCTCTGTCGGGTTCCACTTTAACTCTCTGCATTGTGGTTTTCGGTTTACACACTACCTTGTGTCATCAGTTCTCTCTGTAACAACATATATAATCCTTAGTCATTTAATGACTCCCCCTATGTATATGTCGGTATATCTGTACATAAGATATATTTTCCTTCTTCATATCATTGTCCCTTTATGAATGTACATATACATATCTACCTTTTTCCCATTCTGAGTAAATGTACATAACATTTTCAATGATATTTTGTACAAGTATCATTTCCCCCTTTATTTGATATTAAGGGCAAAGGTCAATTACCTTAGAGCTTATCAAAAATGTGTGAATGAGAAGACTTCATGTCTTCCATCATTTTATCCCATTGCTCCTTCAGTTTTTCTAGAGCCATTTTCTCAAGTGTTATCTTGGCATACATATCATAGATGCTGTCGGCTACAAACATCTCGAGAGTTGCTATCTGTTGTCTTGCAAAACTGATATGTTGTTGTAGCAGTGTGAGATTTGGCAGAATTTGAGCCTGTAGCTTGGTTACTTCTTCTCTGAATCATGTGTCTTCTTCCCATAGCTCTTGCCTCAACCGTTTTACCTCAATAATCTTTTCATAATGTAGTTTGACTGCATTTTCTCCATCGGTTGTTAGGCTACTAGCACTGTTTGCTAGATCTGTATCCAACTTAGCTATGTTGTCACTATTTTCTTGAGTGAACTTTTCAATTGTGCTTAGCTTTTGGATTAATGTTATAGCTTTAGATATAATGGGATCTAATTCTTATATGAATTCTGACAGCTTTACCTCATTTTCGGCCACTTCTTGGCTGATGTTCTCTAGAAGATTTTGTTGATACTTCATTTCTTCTCTCTCCTCAATTGCTTTCTTAGCATCAACATTTTGATTTGTGATGGCGTCGGTGAGGATAGCTAGTTGATCAATTATGGGATTTCTTTGATGAATATCAACATTTGGTATAATCTGGAGTAGAATGTCCCATGTTGTCTCTAGTACCATTGATTCCTTATGTTGTTTCTTCAGCTATTCTTGTAATGCCTTCCTTTGGCATATCTCTCCGTATTATTGCAGTGCATCCATGTCAAGTGTAGTGGGGTCACACTTCGGTATTTCAATGATTTCATCAAGTTTAACCTCCAACTTGTTCTTCTTTGTTTTCTTCTTCTTCTTTTGTGACTCTGTGGAGTGTAGCACCATTGCTAGTTTTTCAGCCTTTTCAGTTGTGCTTGATGATGTGACTTGTTGTGCATCTTTCTGCTGCTTTGCATTGGTTTCAGCTCGTCGGGTGTCTGCAGACGTCTCTACATTCACCTTAGCATTGTTGGTAGCACCTTTGTCTATTTTCTCAGGAGTTCCATCTTTTGGTTTGTCTCCTTCATTTGAGTCCTTTGCATCATCTGCCTTGGTGTTCTCATTTTTCTCTTGAGTATCCACATCTTTGTCCTTATCTCCTTCTCTAACCTTGCTAGTGTCGATTACATTATGAGTATCTCCAATGTTTTGTTGATCATCGGTGTTATCTTTATATACTTCTTCTCCTACATCCTTTGGAGTTTCCTTGTCAGGTGATTTACTTGATTCTTGCATGATATTGATAGCTTGTATCAATATTGGTAGTTTGCCTGGAATGATCACCTGTGCTCCATCAATTGTTGTGTCTTGTTCATCAGTTGTATCTTTTACAACAATGACATCTTCATCCTTATTGATTTCTTTACTTGGGTCATCAGTAATGTCAATGACATTGGTATCCACAACGCATTTGTGTTATCATCCCATATTTCATCTACCATATCTGCATTCTTATTCCATGTTGTATCATCTTCCTCTTTATCTAGCCCAATGGATGTATCATCTTTGTTTTCCTTATCAACATCTTGTTGTTGAAGGTCTTTGTCGGGACTATCTTTCTCAACTGGCCTATTCATGATCTTGCACCATTTATTGTGATTGTCCTTTTCAAGTTCAATCAGCTTGCCTTCAATAAATTTGTATGCCCGTAGATTTGGTGAGAATTCTTTCTTGTGTTTCTCCATCATTTAATGTATTTCTACCTTTCTTGACTCATGCGGAATTAGAGAGACAAGTACTCTCTCTCTAATTTCTTTCTCATTTGCCAAAGCAAATGTCCAACGGGCGGATAATCTATCCAAGAGTTCCCATGGTACATAACTTCCTTCAAATTGTATGGGTACATATTTGAAGTTACACATCTTAGCTAGCATGGCTTCTTCAATCTTATTCCGATCTTCTTGATTTCTTTTCCCCTAGTTTCTAATATGTGGATCAGTAATACATCCATAATTTGTAATGTAAACACAAATGTCATCAATGGTGTCAGGTTCCTCTACCTTGAAATTTTCTTCCTCTAAGGCTTCATCTCGTTCGGTATCCTCTATATCCTCTCGGGTTCTGAAAATTTTTCTACCCTTCTTGTTTTGTCCTCTCTTCGGTGCAGGTGCTTTTCTCTTATACATCCTGACTTTTCCTTTCTTAAGAGGTGAAGGAGTAGATTCTTTGGACATTTGGCTTCTAGTCCTTGAAGCAGTTGTAGCTCTTGGTCTCTTTTATGGTGGAGGAGGTGGTGAGTTTGACTTTGTTTCCTCTGAGTCAGTCTTTTCATCATCTTTACCGACATACATTGTTCTTCAGTTTCCTCCTCTTGATCTATCTCTTCATCTTGATAAACTTCTTGCTCTTCTGCAGATAGAATCTTCATGAGATTCTTTACCATTTTATCCTTCTTTTTCACAATCTTTTTGACTACTAGGCCTGATTTAATTCTTTTCTTGGCCTCCTCATATGTTCCAAACCTTGGTTGCTTTTTGTCCAGTGGATCATTGATTAAGGCATCAATTGCCTTTGTTGCAAGATCAATGTTGATCTCATATTCCAATGGTTACAACCATGTTGTTCTTGGTACTACTGGTTTGATTTAAGTGTGATCTATGTCGACCATGAAGCATATCTCATCCTTAAATTTCTTGATGATTTGCTCGGGGATTCTTACCCTCTTTTGCATTCGGTCTTTGAATACATTAAAGTATTCATCCATGACAGTTTCAAAATTATCTCCTAGAGCATCTATGTGCTCATTGATTTGCACGGTAACCGGATTGGTGCTGTCCCATTTTACATCTCCAACATATGGGAAATTTTCTTGAAAATAAAAGAAAATGCACATGATTAATGAGCCAAACTTACAGGTGTTTGACTTTGCATTTTTTATTGTCTTGAGATTTTCTTTTAACTGATTCAATAGTAGCTCAGACAAGTCTAACTGTGTACCTTTCTTCACAATTTTGTAAGTTGTATCCACAACACCTAAAGAAATACTGTTTAATCTGCTAGCCTGGAAGAATTTGTAACCCAGTACACATGCACCAAACTTAATTTCATCATCGGCTATGGTTGTCACTTTTAGTCCACGCCCATCCCATTTGGCTCCAGTCATCTTTTTGGTCTCTGCCTTCAGTGGATGCCTGAGCACCTTTACTTTATCGGTTATGGGGTAATCGGTGACCGCATGGATGACATCTCAGGTGATTTCCTTTGGTTTATCCAACCATAATTTGTTATTGTGCATTCTTCTTAGCACTAACCGAATCCAGTCAATTTTGAAGACCTTAGGAAAATTTAGGGTATTGGTAAGCCCTTTTAGCTCAATGTGTTTGTGTTCATCCTTCAGTGTTCCATCTTCATTACAAAGCTTTTGGTAAGCTTCTTCCATCTCTATCCTTCCAATTTCTACAATCTTGCATTGTATGAAGGATCGAATGTCCTCAACTAGAAAAACCCTAGCTGGTATGCATGAGAACACACCAGCATCATCAAGCTATGAGGAAACCTCTAGATGAATCTTATATTTGGGTTCCTCACATGCATTGTTTTTTATGAGTTCAAATTCATCCTTCTTAGCCTTCTTAGCTTTTACGGATTGTGATGTTGATGCCATTTTCAGAAATTAGTGCTTCTTCGTAAATGCGTAAAGAACAGAGTTATCGGTCTGTTAGAACTTACTGTTGTGTTTGCACAAATCTCTTAACTATTTTGGAGTGCTTGGTGGTCGAGTCATGATCGCTCTGTAACTTGGTTTCTTTTTGCTCAAAATCGCTTTTGCTCGCTCTGCTCTGGGTGTCGTGACAAATGAGTCACTCCAATGCCCTATATATAGCTGTTGCCCTAAAATGCATGTAATAAATGCTCACCAACTCATCGGTGTTTTAAGACTGAGCTCGTCGGTGAAGACTTTATTACCATCGGTCATGCTTACAACATTTCTGAGTAGTCAAAGTTGACTTAGCCTTTACCAATAGGTTTCGGTAACACAGACAGTTTGTTCATGTGCTTGTTTACCAATGCACCTCAATCAATACTAACAACTTTTGTTTGTAACCGACGTCTCTCGGTAAATATAGGCATTCTTTCCTTTAAGTGTATACCGACGGGTTTCGGTATATATGCCCGAAGACATAGTTTTCACATTTTTTTAACAAGTATTACCATGATGCATCTATCTTATGCTAATTTGGAATTATTTCATCATATTATGGAACTGACGTAAAGTAATAGCTTAGGGTTGATGCAGTTCCATACTTACTTGTTCTGCTTAGGTGGGGTTGGTGATGTCACCGGATCCATTGGATGGGGTGTCACCATTTGCATTGCTCATTCCAGCTTCATCATTTCTTGAAGCTTTTCTCCACATCTTGTCTCTAGCCTTTCGAATATCTTCAATGGTGTTTCCATTGGGGTATGTGCTTGTCTCTGTCATTTGGTCTCTGTAGTCCTTTTTGAGATGACCAACTTTATGACAGTGTAAGCATGTCATTCCGGGGTTAGTCCATCCTCTAGACTTTCTAGTCCATAGTCTCATATAGTTTGCAGCAATGTGACCATACCTTCCACATGCTGTACAATTTTTCCAAGTATTGTAGTCCCATACATATTGATTACCGATATGCTTCGGTTGATATGGAGTGTCTTGACCTTTTGGCTTCCATGCCTGCCTTTTCTTTTTCTAGCATTTAAGACTTGTGTGCCCATTCATCTTGCAGGTAGGATAGTATTTTTCCATGTATGTTTCTTTCCTTGGCTGTTCTATCTTAGACTTACATTCATATGCCTTATGTCCTTTCTTGTTAGATTTATAATAGAATCCTATGAATGAAGGTGTAGATTTAGGAATACCTTTCATTTTGCCTCTGCATACATTTATTGTGTGACCTTTCTTTCCACAGTGTTTGCATGTAAGATTTCTTGGTCTTGGATTTTCATAAACATTCTTTGGATTGGATTGATTTGATGATTCTCCATTTTCGGTAAAGCCTAGACCATTGTTGTTGTTGACTCTTCATTGTCCTTACAAAAAATCATCCATTCTTTTATTTCTCTCTTCAGCCTTTCTGATAACTTCATTATGTTGTTTCTGAATTCTAACCGCATGCTTTATTTTTTCATTTTCTTCGCTTAGTTCACCGATAATCTATATTCTTTCAATGAGTTCAACATTCATTCTATTTTCTTCTTGACTCATGAGAATTATTTGATTTTTGAACTCATGGTGATGCTCAGCATGTCTTTGAATTTCTAACTCCTTTTCTTGTAGTTTCACTGTAATCTTCCTCTTGTCATCAGTAGCTAGTGTTCTTTCTATTTTAGCTTGTCTAGCAGAACTCATCACATCAATCATTCTAACCATCTTGGTCTCTTGACAAATTTGCAGCATCTTTATTTGCTCTGTCAGATGTTGATTGATCTCCTTTAGATTTGTGACATTCTCTTCTGATGTATCTGATTCTTTGCTTGTATTTGATCCTGAAGACTCAAAGAAATCTGGAATCTCTTCTTATTGATAATACTTTTCATTGCTTTGAGTTGCCATTCCTTTCCTCTCATCCAACATTTCTCTCATCTTCATTCTAACTTCTTTATACTGTTCATAGAACATTTGTATCTCAAGCTTTTTATTCTCAATATCCTTATCAAGTTTTTACTTCTCCATTGTATGATATTTTCTCTTAAGCCTTTAAAATTTTCAAGAAGAGACTTAGCTCTGATACCAATTGTTGGATTTAATGGGAAGTAGTACTGAGAGGGAAGGGGTTAATTAGTACCTCTAAAACTTTTTCTTATCCTTTAATCAATTAACCTTAGTAATCAATTGCATATCCATTCCATCTGATCTACACTATCTTTGTGTGAGTTATATCAATTCATAACATTAATAAAAATATGAATCATTCATAGAAACATTCATGAACATAATTGACACATAACACAAGATATGATATCATAGAAAACTCCTGTTACGAAGTAAAAACTGTAGTGGGGATGGCACCCACAAAACTTCACTATCTGCAGAATGGAAGGGGCCAGTTAAGGCTTACAATTTTGATCACTTCTGATGATCTACCCTGCTAGGAGTATCAGTGGAGACCTGTTAAATTCTACTCTATTAAGGGCTTTTAGAAACACTGTTAAGTGTGCACTTGGTTAAGAGATTTGGTATAGGACTATTAAATCCACCTTACAAGAAAGGATTTCTTACACTTTGCTTCACTTTTTTAGAATGACAACAAATTACAAATTGACCTAGTAAGTGAAATCTCCTATTGCTGATACAGATCCTATGTAGTTCACATACAAAATAATATCACCTTAACTGTGATTGAATATTACCTCTGATTATCGGTTTCCTCTGTTCTTGATTCTGCTAACCAAATCCTTCTTTTTTCTGCTCTGATTCTTGAAACTCTCAATTCAATCCATAGATGTGCTCATTCAGTTCTCCTCTCTCTTTCACACACATTCTAATGAATGATTACATCATCTATTTATAGATGGATTGATTTCATCGATTTGATGATAAAAACAATGTTAACTCTAAGATCAGGTTTGCAACTTGCACCTAGATCTCCTAGTCTATGTGCTTTAAATCAGTTAGACTGATTAAAAAACTTACATTAATGTTTCTTGTCCCTAAAGAAATGGCTTTAAAAACAATTAAATATCCTATAAGTAGAATACCCTTTCTTTATCTAATGTGGAAGTCAGATCCACTTTTTGCGGGCTGCAACTGACTTTTGGTTCTGTCTTTCGGTCATCCCTGACTGTCCTTCAGTTTTTACTGTCAGTTGCACTGAATCTATTTCATCGGTCTGCACTATAACTTGCATTTCAGGTTCCTTTTTCAGGTTCCACTTTAACTCTCTGCATTGTGGTTTTCGGTTTACACACTAGCTTGTGTCATCGGTTCTCTCTGTACTTAGTCATTTTTGGTGATCTGCCAATCTGATCTTCGGTTTTCCTTTTATGGTCTTTTGGTGTAAGCTTACTGAAAGTGTTGTTTGAATACTAATGAAAAATTAATGTCATCAGAGCATTCACTAAAATTCCAAGTTACCAAGGATTCCCATCATGTTTTCAATATTTTTAGTAATGTGACTACGAGTGTATCAGATTCTGGTTATTTGGAAATCCATTTACTTCCTAAGGAAAAGGCAATCATACCCACTTGCATATACATCTTTATTATAATTGTTTTTCATTGATGCTCCCATGATTATGTTACTTTTATTTATTCAAGGACACAAATGACTTTTACTAGGACACAATTCATTTTGTAAATGAAGGGATAAGAAATGATGTGGTTGCCTTGAATACTTCATAAAAGTTGATTCAAGAACCGTAGTTTGTTTCAAATAACTGTTTAATTATTGATCCATATTTCCCTTGCATACCTTTTGGTTCCTATATCACTATGCAGTCCACCATCAGATGAGAATAATTATGTCCTCAGTTTATTTTCATGATGCATTTATTTTATAGGTTATGTTTACAAAATTATAACTTGGCAGAGTCCTTTCTACAAGACCAGAACTAGAATCTATAATTCCACAGATGATAAAGTTCTCTTGGGCTGGTAATGATGCTATATTTGCCTTATATGAGCACACCCCTCTTCTAATAGTGCATACCACTGCCACTACATCATAACATGATAATAGTATTGTATCTCACATAAACACCTATCTCCAGAATCTAGACCATACCAGCCACATCCCTTCGTTTATCTAGAGTAAACAAGGCTACATCGAACAATAGGTATTATATATTCTATACTTACCTATTTCATATTTTGATAGTTATTTCACTTATTTTTCAGATAATACATATTTCTTTGGTATATTCATTCAGCAACGTACACATCTAGGCATTGTAATATTGATTTCCTATTTTTATTTCAGCTATACTGCCTCTGGTTCCAATACTATTTGTTCTGCACAATATCAGGACCCACAGTATATGAATAGATAGTTCCTATTTATAAATTTTGTGTGTTTTGCATATAACAATGCCAATCAATTTTATATACCCTATATATCATGTTCACTTCTACCATTCTATTAATTTATTTACACACTCGTACTATGTACCTTGGGTTCATTTGGTATAGTGTTGTCCATACAACAAATCTGTTGGTATGAGATCAATATGATGCTCACACAACTCTTGCAGTAGTCCATTTAGATTTTTGTCAACCCATTTGAAAACATTTTTTTGTTTGGTTAAAAATAGAGTAGATGCTCTTAACAATTTATGCTTGTATTTTTCTCCCATTGTAGTTACTTTTTGTTCATCCCTAGCACCTAAGTTCAATTCTTGTATAGCTAGTATTGCATTTTGCATATTGTTTTGGTCTGGAAATTCAGATTCAAGCACAATCTTTTAGGATATAAAACACATTAAGATAATCATTCCCTTATAATGTTTCACTTTGATATACCATGGAATAGAACTCCATTTCAATTTCATTTAGATCTAATAGCCGACTCCTTATTCTACTTTTGTTTTGTTCATGTTTGTTGATTTTTTAGCTTGTACAAAGTATGCACCTTCCATCATTTTATATCCTTCCATTTCTAAATGTGAGATTTCTTCTTTGTCAAATTCACATTCATTTTATTGAACATTCATCTAATGTAAGCTTGTTTCTTTGTCAAATTCATATTCATTTTTAGGATCAATATTGTATGTGTTGTTAGTTTGATTCTTGATATTTTTTGTGATATATCTGTGTTTCAATAGTGGATTGAGTTTCTTGTTTTAGTAGTCTTTCTAATATGACATCAAATTGTTGTAATTCTCCCTTTCCATTTTTTAACTGCAAATGCCACATTAAGTTGCTTGTAACAAAGGTTGTAAAATCTAGTTGTACAATTGCCAATTGCATTTGCTTAAAAACAATTAATGACTCTCTCACAATGCCCTTTTGTGCATATCCTGCAACCAATGCAGTCCATGAGACCTCATTTTTTCGTGGCATTTCTTTGAAAAGTCTTAAAGCTTCATTAAGAATACCATTCTATGCATATCCCACAATCATAGCATCATCTATTTCTGGATGATAGTACCTCTTGTTTTTAATGTTTGTAGCACATTAGATAATGATATATCCTTACTGTTTTCAGTCCTTTGATAAAATTATTGGATAAATATATGGGATCTCGTATATAGGTTGCATAAGGGCCATACTGTCATGGGACTTGTATGATTGTTTATGAAAAAAGGATTACAATGATTAACTTTTGGAAAGACTATCATTATTTTACTTGGTAAACATGTATCAATATTTGGACATGATGGTTGAAGTTGTTGTGTGTTGAAAACTATGATTAACTATTGAATTATTCCTTTATAGCTAGAAAAAGCATTGAATTATGGGCTAGAACATGTATGGACCATTGGCTATTCAAAAGGATCAAACTGGTAAGGATGTATTAATTTTTTAACACTTCTCTTGTTTTCCTTCATGTCACTATCTAAATATCTACTTTCTACTTACAACTTTGTTTTAACAAGTAAAGACTAGAGTGAATAGAAGAACAAGTATTACATACCTAGCCTGAAGGAATGGGGTATTCACTACTGGTAATTTTGGGAGGTACTCATGAATATCAGTGGGTTTCACATGTGTTGTCATCACTTTATACCTTTATTTAACAGGTAAAACTAAGCTTATCTTTCATTGTATTTGTTTGATACTTTATAAATGTGGATCTATATCTATATTTTGTTGTGACAACTTTCCTATTTTAGGAAAAGGAACATCTCAAGATGACTATAGAAAATGTAGAAGTTCATCATCCTAATGTGCTGCTGGTTGAGAAAATTGTTAACTTGTCCAACATAAGACTATTTGTTGGAAAAAGAAATATCTTTGGAGTTGAATATTAAAAGGAATCTTCTGGAGCATATATCTCGGTGCAATGGTGCACAAATTTTTCCCTCAACTGATAATTCTGAGCAGAAAAACTAGGTCATTGTGAGTCCTTCCATGTTTTCTTCTCTTAAATGTTTTCATTTCAGTTCTAATGAGCATGTGTTGATGCTTTCAGATTGATCAATCAAAATTTATGGAAATGGCATGGGAGGCCCTTGCAGGTTCAGTAGATACAACAAGGATAAGAAAGCAACAAATTGTTGAAACATAAGATCTAATAAAATATATTCTTGAGAAAAATAATGGACTAGTATGGAGGATTTTCACCAAAGCTGGAATCAATAATACAACTATTCTTCAAGCTACAGATCGATTTATTTCTCAGCAACCAAAGTTATATCTCCATAGAGTCTGGATGGTATAAATATATTACTAGAAGTATTTAATATAGTGAGACATCCTTTATCTAGGCATAGGTACTTGGTGATACTACAGGTCCTTTGGTAAGTCCAAATTTGAATGCATTGCTAGATCAAGCTAGAGTTCACAAGAAGGAATTCAGAGATGATTTTTTATCAATGCAACATATGGTGCTTGCATTCCTAAAAGATAAATAGTTTGGACAAAAAATATATAAGGACCTTCAACTTGCAAAAAAGGATTTGAAGGATGTTGTGCAAGTCGTGCGAGAGAATCAAAAGGCCACTAATCAGAGTATTTTTAAATCCTTATCATATTTTTTTCTTTTCATAAGTTATGTAATTATCACCTAGCTTAGAGTGAATAGTATCATTTTATAATGTATGCAAGCAATATACTAGCACAAGTATTTTTTATTGTGTTTAAAGGTAAAGATAAATTACCTAAAATCATGGCTTACATATTCGAGCTGGTCACTTTAATTTGAAGGCACATCACTAGCTCTTCGTTAGGTTGAACCTACATAGTGAAAACATAATGTATGCACTTTTTTGTATTTTCTGCAAACAGGGAAATATCAATTTTCAGTAAATATGTTTACAAAATGATACATGGCAAACCTATATATGTTATTATTGATCTTGTCAAATATTTTTTGGAATTGTTAGTTGAACTAGCTTTGAGCTATATGTTAACATTGAATTGTATTATTGTTGATTAGGTTTTCTTGTATACTTTTGTAGATAATAAAAATGTTTACTTTTGAGCAAAAAAAGTTGTTTAATGGAATCAAAATTGAGCAGTATTATTTTTCATTGTCTTTGACTTAAAATTTGAATCATTAGTATTGGCTGGATAAGATGTAAAATATATCTCAGAATCATGGAGGGTTTAAGAGAGAATTCTCTCCTTTTGTTGATTGAATCTGAATAGCAAGTAAATGTTTAATTATAGATCCTAAGGGAAAATAAGAAGCTTTAGATAAGTATGGGAAGGATTTAATAGAAATGGTCCGACATGGGAAACTTGATCCTGTTATTAGTCGTGATGATGAGATTAGATGATGTATTTAGATTCTTTGATTGTCACCATGCCACTATTTGGACTGTATTTCTAACAACCTACCATTTTTATCATTTGAACACTATTTATCCTTTTTTTATCACTAATGTTTTCCTGCCTTCAAAAGCTTCATGATCATTTTATTTGGTTGCATCCCTTATTCATGTCCTTTAAAATGTATTTGTATTAGTGTTTCAACACTGTCTCTATTTTCTATCATTGTTTGCTCTTTCGATAACATTACTTCTCATGGTAGCAGCATGGTTTCCTAGTAAAATGGAATTGCCTTATTATTTTTTCTAGCAGTGACCTCATATTGCATGGTTTCTTGAGACTGTCCCCTTTGACTATCTATTATTACTTATAGAAGTATCATTGTGTTTTTTGTAGCATCTTAGGACTGCTCATCACATGCTTGCAACCTTGCACCATTAGGTTGATGCATTCTTTCTCTATCTTCTCTTCAACCTATCAATTTCTAATAATTCCCATGCCATCATGAAAACTCTCTACTATTCTTTTAATATGCTTCTTTGCACTTGTTCAACATTTTTTCCAAGAAAATCAATTAAAAACATATGCCCCCATGAGAAAGGGGGTCATTGTTTAGAATCCACTATTTTCTGTGTGTTTTCACATGTAACCATGAAAAACCACTAGGTAGGGTTTTTAGGCCAAAAAATTTCTCCCATTGTTCATCACACCACTTTCTAAATCATGAAAAGGCTAACCACTCCCTAGCCCATTTCATAAAATGATTTTTCCTTATACAAATTCATTAAATCCTCCCACATAGCTTTTATTATCTAAAGATAAATAACCTTGTTATTAGATATATCAATGCTTACCTGGTTATGGATGTTATGTGCATACTACTTTTTTAGCTTCCACTCTTTTCCTTTTGAGGCTTTTGAAGCCTCCCATGGGCTAGAATTTTGCTTTGAAAAATACCACTTATTTTGAGGCTGTTGATCCCTTGTGAATGAGGGGTTTCGATTCAAACGATAGGAAATCCCCTTATTTGGCAGATCCTCCCAAGCCCAACCTGGGGGTTGCTACACATGATTCTTCTTTCACTACTACCACCACCATGACCTTGAGATGTGCGATCATGTCTAAAAACCTACGCATCACTACTATCACCACTTCTCCTGCCCCACATAGCCAAAAGTTCTATAAATGAATCAAATTATTTTAGATTTATAATCTATTGTAATTTCATAAATTTTATATTACATTTTTTTATTTTTTTATATTGTATATTTTAATTTTCATAAAATAATCATTAAAATTCAAATTCATAATGATTTGTTGATTATAAATCGAATTTTTATACCTATATTTTAAATTTTAGAAATCAAATATTCTTAAATCAAATTAATTAGTGATTTATTTTCTATTTTTAAAAAAATGAATAAAAATATCAAATCAATCATTTAATACATTGGTAAGAATAAAAGTTCTTTTGTATTACATGTTGCTTGCATTTTTAATTTTTATATACCCTATTAAAATATTAATAATTTAATTAAAATATATTTATAATTATATGTGAAATAATTTATGAATATAATTTGAATGATACATTCATAACACTAATCAATTTCAATGTTTCAAATTAAACTTATTTGATGCAAGCTTCCTCGATTGCAATGGGAAACTAGGAACACTAAAGGCTTTAAATTCAAAACTTTATGATGAGGACCTCTTAAAGTTGTTTCTCCAATCTCATAAGTTAGATACTCGTTTTTCCCCATCGCTAGAATAATGGATTTTAAAACTTTTTTTTGGATAATAATTATTTTTTAGAAGTCTTTGTTGTGGTTCAAGATGGTTTGCAGGATGGTGGTTGAACTTCATCACTCAATAATTCGGGCAAATGATGCACGCTAAAGATCCAAATGTGACTGATCCCGCATTTGATTGTTATATTTATTTATTATAAGTTATTAATATTTTCCTTTTAA
>MU224858.1:6947996-6993257 GCA_018584345.1 Thuja plicata
CATTTCTTCAAGTTGCCTGGACTCTTGGACCCTCCTTTATTATTTGGCATATCTGGTTGGAGAGGAACCGTCGTATCTTTAAGGATGAGTTTTTGGAGGTTCCTCACTTATGGTGGAAAATTCTCCACTCTTTGGGGGAAACTGTTTCTGCAAAATGTGACACTTCTGAGGCCATGGAACCAGGGGAGGATGTTTTCAATAATCACCTGAATATTCCCCCCTCACATGGAAAACTGCTAAGAAAGATGTGTAGACATCCCTTGCAAAAGATAAATAGGGTGGGGAAGTGGAGTGCCCCTCCGCAGGGTGTTCTTAAAATCAAAACGGATGGGTCTGCCAAGGGCAATCCAGGCCCTGCTGGTATTGGTGGTGTTGGCAAAGATAGTACGGGGGATGTTCAATTTCTATTTTCAATTTATAAAGGTCATCACACTAACAACCTGATGGAGGCCATAGCTATTTTGTATGCAGTGAAGAATGCTTGTGACCTTGGTTGGAGAAGGCTTATCTATGAATCCGACTCTCAAGTGGTGATACGTCTTTTGAATCAGCAACATTCTGAAGTTGTTAGTTGGAAGTTAGCTTTGATTGCAGACCAGATTCATAATTTGTGTACTTCTTTGGAGTCTGTTACTTTCACTCATATTCCTAGGGAATGGAATAGTGTTGCTGATTGTTTGGCGAAGTGGGCTTTTGACCATATGTGTAATTGGAACATTGTTGATAAGACTCAACTTCCAATGGGCTTGTCCCATCAATTTGATCACTTGGTTGATCTTGATAGGGCTATTTGATTCCCTTTCTCTGTTTGTTCTTGTTTCTCTTTTAGTTTGAATAAATTTTCACCCCTCCTTTATTTCTCACTATGATAGTACTATCAAAATTATTAATAAATATAGTATGCTTGAAGTAAAATGGATTGCTTCTAAATTACAGAGAGTATTTTTTTTCAACACATTAGATTCATGTATTATTCAAATTAATATTTAAATTGCATATTTGAATAGTCAAAACAATACTAATATTGTCTATAATTAAAAGAATTATGTAACATACCTCAAATAAAATTGATTGTATCTAAATTAATATATATTATTTTTTCAAAACCTGATTATATCTAAAATAATATATATATTATTTTTTCAACACTTTAGAATTACATAACAATTTAAATAATATTTTAAATAACATGTTTTAAACTTTCATATTTGAAATTGTATAATAGTCAAAATAATTAGATATTATCTCTCTACAGTGAAAAATTATGTAAAACTACCTACCAATCACAAGACTATTTAAAATTATCTTTGTTTTAAATTTTATATTGAAATTGCAGAATAGTCAATTGGATAATAGTAAAACAAAATATAATATTATCTATCTACAAGAGAAAAATCATTTAACAAATGCTTAAATTAAATTAAAAATTGAATGCTTCTAAAATAACAGTCAAAATAATACTGACATTGAGTAACCCAAACGAGGACTCTTTTAATAAGCACATTTGAAATATAATGTTCTCATCACTCTCGCCAACTTAGTCAAGACATTCAAGTGGGATTAATTCCAACTGTGCCCATGTCCAAAGTTCGAATCACACCTCGCCCATCATAAACCAAGTAAATAGATGTCCTAAACAACAAACAACACAGGGGTGGTTTGGAATATATATATTCTTTTTATTCAATATATGTGTTATGTTAGTCATTATAAAGATATTTATTTAACTAAATTGTGTTTAAGTTGGAATTTAAGAATTTTATTTAAGAATTCTAAGCTATTGGCTATTAGATTCTTTAAAAAATTAATAAATTTAATCTCTAAAGTAAAATTATATTTGATAGTTAAAACTTTTAAACATCTAAATAATATAATATAAAATCTATTGCATTTCTGAACTCAATATTATATACAACCCATTGTATATAATATAATATACATCAAGAATGACGATGACAAACTTCTGTTTTAAATGCTGTCTTGACAATTTGCTGATATTTAGAGGCAGTAATCAATTCTTATTAACATTCAAGTTGTTTGTTATTTTAAATAGATAGACGAGAAATCATATTAGTATATTTACAATTAGAGTGGTATGTTTTATACAAGTGTAGTTGTTGCAAGTGCTATTGTAAATATAATAAAATGGAATTTTATAGTTCAATATATTTATTTGACAATGTTAGTTTATTATAAAGATAATTATTCAACTAATTTTTTTTTAAAGATTGGACTTATTAAAGTAAAATGATTGAAGACAATTAATATTGTAGCTTTCTTTAACATGAATCAAAGTTCATTCCTTAGACAACTTTATTAACTAAAACAAGTGCTATGTGTACTTATACTTATACTACAGTATAATAGAAATATAAGAATTATTTTAATTTATTTTTATAATAATTATATACAAAATATTATATAATTTAGAAATTTTAATATGTATATTATATGAATATTGTAATAATTTAATATACGTAACTTTTAAAAATATAATTTAATAAGTATTTTGAATAAAATTATATTTAAAATATAATAAAAATAATGCACCTAATATATTCAATATATGTCTCAAATGTTTTAATTTATAGTGATTTATGATTGGTTGATTAGTGAATGCAATAGTATATTGCCTACCCAAGTACAATAATATACATTTTGCAATTGCTTAAAATCTTAAAATGTAATACATGATTTTGGAAACTTTTTATTCATACCAATATAATATTAATTATATATATTTTTAAATTTTTTTATACAGTATTTTGAAAACAAACTAATAGCTAAATTTTAATTATTTATTTTAAATTAACTTGATAATAATTTATACTTAAAACATTAACATCAAATATTTTTATTAACGTTTTAAAATTACATTACAACTAAATAATAATTAAATTTTAATAAAATAAACATTTAATTTAATATACTTAAATTTTTATATTAAAATTAGGTAACAAACAAACTAATATTGAAATTGTTTTTACAATAGAAAAATGTGCACATGTGAACATTGTTCAAACTATGAACAATCGCCTATTTAGACCATATTGGTATATTCATTCAGAAGAAAACAAATGATGACTTAATAAGTTTAAATTAACATATTATGAACAATCGTCTATTTAGACCATAACTTAGTTAGTCATTAGGATGTGATGTTTACAGGCGGGATAGTATTATTTCCTTGCCTAAGTTCAATGTATTGAAGGTTTCATGTAAACTTGGTGGACCAAACGTAAAATGCTGCTCTTTAACTTTACCTTTAGAAAGTCAAAGCAACACGTAATTTTGTTGAAAATTCAGAAATATTTGTGTACTAGTCTGTTCAATCTATGTAAGCAGTTATGGAGGAAACCTTGGGTGTTTATCATCTTCTGGTCTTCTATTTCTTTCATACTCCCAGTGAAAGGACAATACAAATGCAATTTATTTCATATTCTCAGTCAAGGACAAAAATGCAATTTCAATTGGCTAATGCACGAGAAGTCATTTCAATAAAGAAAATTTTAATGTAATATGAGGCGGTTGTTGGATAGAAGGTGAATGGTAGCAATAAATACATCTCAGTCAAAACACATGCGTAGAAATTGGAGTGACATCAACAATGACGATCACAATCTTCTGTTTTAAATGCTGTCTTGACAATGGCAGAAGTCAATTCTTATCAACATTCAATTTAAATCAAATAACTTAATACATTCATACAAGTGACTCTTGTTTTCCTTGTTGCAGTTTATTAGTATAAAGCAAATAAATTAATACATACCCGTGTGTTGTTTGTTATTTAGGACATCTATAGATAAAGAAAATAAATAGATGAGAAAGCATATTAGTATATTTTCAATTAGAGTGGTATGTTTTATAAGTGTAGTTCTTGTAAGTGTTATTGAAAATATAATAAAAAGAGTTTTTTTAATATTTTAATGTGCTCAATATATTTGTCATGTTAGTTTCTTATAAAGATAGTAAACAAAGGGTTTAACATGAACTAAAGCTCATCTCTTAAATAACTTTGTTAACTCAATAATCTATATTTTGAAGATTTTTTAAAATCTTAAAATGTAGTACATGATTTGAAAACTTTTTATTCATACCAATTTTTCACAATCTTTAATATTCAAAATAATATTTTCAAAATTAATTATATAATTTTTTTAATTAATTTATACAATATTTTAAAAACAAAGTAATAATTAAATTTTAATTTTTAATTTTAAATTATCTAAATTAGGTGAGAAATCACAATCATTATCCCTAACCGCATCTTAAAAGAGTATATTAATCTGTACCCGGCAGGTGCTCTGAAGGCAACTTTGTAAATGGTTCAATTTAAGATTTCCTATTGAAAGGAACAAATTAGGACTCTTTCACCCTGTTGAAAGGAACAATTTGGGCTCTTTCACTTTTAATTTCCCAATATATCTATTCAACCAATTCTCGATAGTTTGAAAGGCTTACGTTAAAATCAATTTCTTAGCTTACGTTAAAATCAATTCCAACAATTCCATAGCTTACGTTAAAATCAGTTTATGAAATGTTGTCAGTGTTGTCACCTTTCCCCAACACCTTTCCCCAAAAAATAAAACATAAATAGAGAGGTCGTAAATTCAACTTAAGCACGAACACGTTGTGTTGACCGGCGAGTGCTCGTTCTTCAGTCCACCAGACTTTCTGAAAACAAAACCAACACGTCACTTGCTGCCAAACTCTGTGTATTTAAACGTGCAATCGTTGTAAGAAAGTGCACCACCATTCTCAGCTCTGCAAGCAATCCATTCATTTGTCATGGAAGAAACACTATCTCTTCTTACTTATCTTCCCCCCTTCCATTTCCTTCACGCTCCCACTCTACAACTCACTCTTTTTTCCCTTGTCCTACTTTCACTTTTTGCTCTTTCTCTTTCCTTTTCATCAACTAAGAAGAAGAAGGTGGTATGGCCTCCATCTCCACCAAGGCTGCCATTGTTGGGCAACTTGCATCAGCTCAGCAAGGGTGGAAATCTTCTTTCTTCCCTCACATCCATGGCCAAAACATATGGGCCTGTGATGACAGTGTGGATGGGTCCATCCCCCATTATTATCCTCACCGGCCAATCTCCAATCTGGGAGGCTTTGGTTAACCAAGCCTCCAATTTCTCTGGTCGCCCTCCTCTCTATTCTAGGCAGTTTACCAGTGCCTCTTTTAGAACCATGATTAGTTCTCCCTACAATCAGCATTGGACTAAGCTCAGAAGACTTCTCCACAACAATGTTCTCAGCCCTGCCCACGTGGCACTCCAGACCTCTTCTCACCAGTCCAGTCTGAATAAACTCATCAAGAAACTAGAAAAGGAGGTGAAAGCGAGGAATGGAATTGTGAAGCCCTTTTATGCATTGAAGATGATGGCTATGAACTTTATCGCCCCCTTGTGCTTTGGCCAGGACTTTGAAGACGATGATTTCTTGTCCCAGCTGGAAGAATATGTAGCTGAAGATATTTATCTGAGTAAAAGAGGAGATATGCTTCTGGATCAATTTCCTGCTGCTCGTTTCTTTGTTCCTTCGTCAATCAGGACTGAAAGGAGTTGGAAGTCTCTCCGAGCTGATGTTCTGCGTCTCATGTTACCCTTCATTCGATTTGCTCGCAGTTACAGAGAGTATTTGAGGCGAAATGCTCCCAGCACTTTCTTGAACTGTTTGTTGTCTGTTGGGGAAGAGGAGGAAGAAATGGGTGAAAGGAAATCAAAGTTATCAGATGAAGAAATAGCTTTCAACTTGTATGAGCTCTTCCTTCTGGCAGTAGACAGCACTTCTACTGCAATAGAATGGGCTCTGGCTTATCTCATAACCAATCCTCACATCCAAGAGAGGGCTTATGAAGAGATAGTACAGCAAGGAAAAGGTGGGTTGTTGAGTTTAGAGGATCTGAAGAAGCTTCCATACATGCAGAGTTTGGTGAAGGAAACGCTGAGAAAAGAATCGATAGCACCGCTAGGGATGATTCACCAGACAGAGGAGGAGTGTAAGGTGATGGGATTCACCATTCCTGCAAAGGCGGGAGTGCTGTTCAATCTACACAGCGTGTCGAATGATCCGGAGGTGTGGAAGAAGCCCGATGAATTCAGGCCAGAGAGATTTATGGAGAAGAATGAAGAGATGGAGAATGTGAGAATGGCGTATCTTCCATTTGGAGCAGGAAGGAGGGTGTGTGCAGGAATGGACGTGGCGAGCGTGCATGTACCCATCACTCTCGCCAACTTACTCAAGACGTTCAAATGGGATTCTGCCCAGGAAGGAATTCTTCCCGATCTGACTCGGGATATTCCGAGCGTGCTCATGTCAATGAAGTATCACTTGGAAGCCAGAATCACACCTCGCCCATCATAATCCTTATCGTTTCGTTCTTTCAAAATAATAAACAACACATAGGTTGTACCTAAGATTGTCTATGTTTCTATCTTTTCTTTTGGTCTCATTTCTTATAAAGTGGGAGCTTTTGCACTTAACTAGACTTGATCTTGATTCTTGGTAGGCTCATTCAAAACCATTCAACTTCACGAAATAGACCAAGGACCCATTAATTTCTCTTATAATTTTCAATGTAAAAAGAGTGTTGTTTATGTAGGACAAATGCTCTATTTTTATAAGTATCAATGTAACAAGAGTGATATATAAGGAGGGTGAATGGTGGTCCTCTCCTAATAAGTATAATATGTATGATGTTTTTTCTATATTATAATATTATGTATAATTTTGTTTTATAAAGAGGTAAGGAGAGCAAGAAATAATAGAAAAAGAACAAAATGACCATAAATATAAATTTAAAAGGAAAGAAAAGTAAATAGTATAAATAAAATAATTACTATAAGATTGAATTTTTATAATTAAACATAAATTTAAATTTAGTAGAAATAAATATTTACTAAAAGATTGAAATCTTTTAGATGATTAAGAAAATCTATTGAGCAAGTAGCTTCCAAATCCCTAATTAGGTCAATTGACATTTGATGTATAGTTTTCATTTAAGATGTTCAAGGCTTAAGATTATTTCAAAGATGTTTAAAAATTCCTCAAAAAGACATGGGATTTGTAAGGTTAGGTGTTAAGTTTGAGATTCCATTTCAAACCCTCAAACAATTATTGTACCTATTGAACCTTAAGGAGGGGTTGACTCTTAAAATATAAACAAGTCTAAAATAACTTCACTAAACATTTTTTTTTCCTTTTTGTGTTGTACATTTTGAATATAAACATATTTTGTACTTTGCAATGGTGTAGTCATCTATATTGGATGCCACACATTACAATCCAACATTATTTTTATGAGAGATTGTATATGACATTATGAATTTATTTTATGTGGGTGTCACATTAGATATGGTCATGTTTTAGTGAGCACATAGTGAACTAAGCTCATTCAATGATTTTGGATCAATGCAAAATGCATTTAGTATCGTAAAAATTATTTAATGATTTAACCATGAATATAAGTAAGACTTGGATACTAAGATTAGATAAGAGTAATACTACTGTTTTGGAAAACATATTATGATTTTTTAAAAAGTGTTTGTCAACCTTAAAATCCTAGCTATAATGATGCAATATAACTAAAGAATCTCCAATGCAATATGACTAAAGAAGCTCCAATTAAATTGATCATATTTTTAATTTTGAGAATTTTGTGTATAAGGGTAAAAGCAATTTAATCAAATCATATGATAAGAAAATAATTTTAATAATTTAGACAATTTTGTGTATAAGGATTAAATCAATTTAGCAATTAAAATAATATTGAAATTGTGTTTTAATTAAACAAATTGTTCATATTTAATACATTTGTAAATGTTGGTAAATTTATAGACAATTGCCTATTTAGACTATAACTAATCATTTTGAAAATGATTGATTGTAATTGATTATTGTTGAACATGGTTTGGACACCATAGTCACAACAATAACTTTCTTTACACGGGTCTAAACTTACCCCTTAAACAAATACAATATCTTTTGAAAAAAAATCATCAACTCAAATAATATGCATTTTGTTAATTATCTAAGATCCCCAAATGTAAAACACAACCACTTTTGCACTATCTTAGCTTTAGTTGACAATAGTTTTCAACAATCTATAATATTAAAATTAATGCTTTAAACTCTATTGTATATTTTTATTTCAACCTTTTGTTATAAATTACATTTAATGACCTATCATCAAAATATAGACAAATAAACTTAAAAAACTAACATTTTGAAATTACTTAAATCTATCTTATTTATGCTCAACATTGTGCATGTATCTATTCAATATTGACCTATGAGATAGTCTAATTTATATTATAAGGAAAAAGAGATGCATTTATAATGATTTACATTAGTCTAAAGATTTAATAGAAGATGAATCTGGATTAGTTTTAGATAAGTTAATCAAATCTGAGAGGCTTGGTTAACGTTGTTGTGAGGAGTATTCAATTTGAGAAAATAAATTTTTTTCTGATATTTCCAAAGGTAGTGTTGTTTCATGGACTATGGTAGTGTTGACCAAATATAAAATGCAGCGATTTCATATAATAATAGTAATAAAGAAACGTAAAATGCACCCCTTTAATAAAAATATACAAAAGAGGATTCAGCCAGCCAGCCTTTTGGATTTAGAAAACAATATCAGCATGTAACAACAAAAAAAATTATAAAACAAATAATAAGAATAATGTTTTTCTATATAATAGTTTGCAATATATACAGATTTTTTTTAATAAATTTGTTTTTGAATGTCATCTATTTATTTTATTTAAGCATATAGATTGTTTGAATTCTTATTATATGTGTATGTTTCTATTTTTTACTTAGAAAATGTTATATTTAAATAGTATTAATAGTCATAATATGATATTATAATTTAAATATTAAGAAGGATTATTTTACAATATTTTGTACTAATTTTTTTATTTAGAATCTTTCTTTTTGGAGAATAACATAAGCCAATGAAAAACTTTTAAAAAATAAAGGGCAATAAACTAACACATCTACTACTAATTTGATAATCTCAATTGAAAATAATACAAGTAAAATAATTTTATTGAAAATATATCAATGAAACTGAATTTTTATTATAAAAAATCAACAAAATACGTGACACAAACAAATGCATATTATTTTGTGAGAAATCCACTATACGGATAAATATAATTGTTAGTTGTGTTTTAACTAAAATAAAAATAAATTAATAGTGCATGAACAATTTCAAAACAATAACAATTGTGCATCCCATTTTTTCCTATAATAAATTTTTTAAAGCTTTAAAATTGAATGATTTTATAAATATTATATAAACAATTTTCTTAATGATATACTCTAACTATATGACCCTTCATTTTTTGTTAGTTTATCTAGAAGCCATATATGATAGAGTAAAAGGGATAATCATGGACCATAAAATGCTAAATCCCTATAAATGTCAAATGGTGACACTTTGGACAACCTAAAGAAGACTCATTCTTGACCAAGGAGAATAACTTTGGCATATGGATTTTCCACAAAATAATATTAAACATACTTACTATCTAACAAATGAAAGGATGATATTGCACTAGAGAATTACTCCATGCTAGGACACTAGCAAAAAAAAAATAGGCATGCCATTAATATTTTAGCATTTTAGAACTATAATTTTTTTAGAAAAAAATCTTGTAATCTTATATTTACAATGTAGTCCTGTTTATGCTAACATCAAGGAATTAGTTTTAGATGTATAAAACTCAAGACCACAAAAATAAGGTTTCAACACAAAACAAACTTTAAAATAAGAAAAAAAAATAGAGATACAAACATTTCTAATTTTTTTAGTGGTTAATAATTATCAATTTGATTAATAGTATAAATTTTTAGGTAATCAGAATGGCTACACTTTTACAAAAAAAAAAATATTTTAGTCTTAATTAAAAATCAAAATACTAATTTAAAAAAAATTAATTCAAAATTTGACCAAACTTTTCAAGTAGCTCTAAAATAGTGTAGAGTTCATTCAAATAATTTAAAAATTTATTTTTATAAGTAAAAATATAACATTTTCCATTTGAACAAGGCCAGAATTCATTTTAATAATCCTGCAGCCATACATGAGATAAAGATTCTAGATTTAAGATACTCCAAAATATATAAAATTATTTTGCTAAAATTTGAGTTAAATCTTTAGATCTGATTCTCATGCAACACAAATAGAAAAAACAAAATCTCCCAAAATTATTGATACATACCCAATAAATGCCAAAAGTTCTCCAATTCTCAGATGAACTGTTTCAAAAATAACATTAAAAGGGAGCTATCAAGAAATTTTATAGCCACTGAGATTTTGAGAAAAGCTCAAAATTAATGAAATTGTAGCTCTCATCTTGCTCCTTTATTCACTCTTTGCAGAATTCATCGAAGGAAATTTCCACTATTAAATCAGCAGAATATGCACCAAAATTTTACCTGACATGTGTTGATTTCGAACTGAAATAAAAATAGAAATAAAAGAAACAAATTCAAACACACAAATATAAATGTTATCAAGAACTTACACCTTAAGTATCGCTCCATTGCTGCTAAGGTGGATACTCTACAGACTCAGATGGAGTCTGGCCCTAACACCAAGGAGGACAAGGTTACCAATGATGAGGACAATAATGTCCAGCAGTTACAAGCCATAATGGAAACCATGGGGAATACTATGAAAAAACATATGCTGGATTACAACAACTTTATGGGTTCGGCCATGGATTATTTCCTGACCATAAAGGCTGAGTTGGATACTGGGTCACCAGGTAACAAACCAGAGGACATTACTAAGAACCTGGAAGATGAAGGCCCCAGAAAATGCACGAGATCAGCTCGAAAGAAGAAAATTCATGACAGAATCCAGAAACTCTCTGAGTTCAATGCTGAAATAAAGAAGATATCTGAAGCAAAGCATGAAGCTGCTGAGGCTTGTAAGGAGCTGGTCTAGTGCTCTGGTTTCTGGGTTTAGTGGTTGGTCTTTTTTTGCGGGTTTCTAGATTTTGGTTTCTTTCCTATTTTTTGTTGTTAGCTTTTCTACGTACTGGTTTCTAGTCCTATATCTTTTTGGGGTCCTTCATTGTCTTATCTCTGTTTCTAGCTTGTAAGGGGTTTCGGGTCCCCATTTAAAACCTATTTTTCCTGGAATCAAAAACATAAATGTTATAGTGGTTCACATGTAAACAGGCTACGTCCACTCTCAACAATGGGATTCCCTACTTTTATTATCTATGAACTCTATATATTTTACAAGACTACCACACATAATCTTATGGCTATGCGAATCTTACTTAATACCATCTCTGCCAGAAAGAAGGGAGATAAAAGAACCAACACCGGTTACAAGTTTCATTACACAAAGAAGAATCTGCAACATGCGCTACAAGTCAGAAAAGCTGACTATAGTAGTGATGGTTAAGAATTGGGCTTCACCTGCCAACAATATCCCACTTGAAGACTAATCACCATCAGAGAAAGAACCACACAAAGATATCAGAGAGATCCCCCGCAGTAGGCTAAGGTCACTTCTTTAAAATGCCAAGAGAATCTCTACAGAACTCAAACTTCTCCCTTGCTACGATCTTCATCAAAGCATCCACCTGACCCCATCCAATGACATTCAAAGATTGTGAAAGGATACCTCCTGCCACCCACATGCAAAACCCAAAAATGCTTCCACAAAAGTCCTTTGTCTTATAGTCCAATATATTGATCACAGTCTGCACTGTGTCCCAAATGAGAATCACCATCAATTTTATCTGCCCAAGGTTCTTTGGCATCAACCTGCTCACTATCAGCTACCTGATCCCCAAAACTTCCATTGTCAAGCATACTAATAAAATTATTAATAAAAAATTATGTTTCAGCATCTAATTGATCCAAAGAACTTTGTTGGACAATCCATATTTCACACAACAAAAAATTTGAAGCAGGATGAACAACTCCCACTTCAACATGACTCTCTATTACATTCAAGGTGCCTACTTTTCTACCCCTAACAATTACCAAGGCCCCCTTTGTAACTTTGCATCTATTTGATTCAAAACTAATTTCACAACCTTGAGAACCCAATTGTCCAGCTGAGATTATATTTTGTTTGAGTTGGGGAGCATATATAACATCACGTAACAACCAAGTATATCTATTTTTTAGTTTTAATGAAATATCCCCTTTTCCAACTACATCACAAGATTCATTGTTACCAAGAAAAAGCTTACCGAAGTCACCAATTTGTAGATTTTGGAAATACTCCTTGCACGGAGTGACATGAAATGATGAACTTGAATCAAGCACCCAAACATTAGTTGGAATTTCTTCTTGGGTTAAAATAAAAACACTGGTATCTTCTTAGTATGTTGTGTTGGCTTCATTATTGATCACCATTTCTTGAGCCTTTTTGTAGTTCCAATAGTTATTTTTATGTGACCTGGATTGCCACAAAACCAACATTCACCATTTTGGCCCTTGGACTTCGTTCTTCCTATGTCGTTATTATGCCTCTATCTTGACCCCTTCCTCTATCGTCAGTACTTACAACAGTCAAGGCATCACCAGATGAGGGCTCTTGATTTTGCCTTCTCATGTCTTCGCTGAGAAGAGTGGCTGCAACATCATCAAATTTTAACTTGCTTTTGTCAGCCACTGAAGTGCTCACTGCCATCACCACACCTTCCCAGCTATTCAATAAAGAACACAATAATAAAATAGCCTTGATCTCATCATCTAAGTTAATACCCACATAAATTAATTGGGCGACTAATGCATTGAATTTATTTAAATGATTCAACATAACTCCCCCTTCTCGCATTTTCAAATTATACAATTTCTTCATGATGAATACCTTATTGGAAGCTGATGCAATCTCATACAGGGAAGATAGTTTGTCCCACAACTCCTTCGTGGTCTTCTCAGCTAAGACATTGAAGAGCACGTTGCTAGAAACTTAAATAAAAATAGTGGCTTTTGCTTTCTTATCCATTTTCTCCCAATCATCATTCGTTAGCGTACTTTGACGCTTGGTTTATCCATCCAATGCATTTGAGAGATCCTTCTTAATCAACGACAATTCCATCTGAACTTTCTATAACCCGAAGTTCTGCCCAGCGAACTTCTCAATCTTCCATTTGTCTACTTCTTCCATGGCTTCGAAAAAATTCACCATTTTCCAAAATCAAATTCCGCACCAAGCTTCGACTCCTAGCTCTAATACCAATTGTTTATTTCAAACTAAAATAAAAACAAAAATAAAAGAAACAAGTTCAAACACACAGACACATAAATTTTACAGTGGTTCACCTGTAAACAGGCTACGTCCACTCTCAGCAATGGGATTCTCGACTTTTATTATCTCTGAACTCTATATATTTTACAAGACTACCACACACAATCTTATGGTTGTGTGAATCTTACTTAATACCTTCTCCACCAGAAAGAAGGGAGATAAAAGAACCAACATCGGTTACAAGTTTTGTTTCACAAAGAAGAATCTGCAACATGCGTTACAAGTCAGAAAAGCTAATTGCACCAGTGACAGGTTAAGAATTGGGCTCCACCTGCCCAACAACATGCACATTTGTTTAGAGAGGCTGGCAAGCAATGGAAACTCCATGGTATTTTGTTGTGGTTTTTTTTTAAAATGTTAGTCAACCCTGTAATCCTACAATAAAATAATCATGTCTTCAATTCTGAGAATTTTGAAATTCTATATAAATATTTGTATAAATTATATAGGTTAGATTATTAAAATAATTGTTTAAATAACATATTATATGAAAAAAAAAATTACTTAAATTACTAAAATAAAAAATATATATAATATTTATTTATCAAGAATATCATATAAAATTTTAAATATAAATTAAAAATATTAAATATATATTAAAATTAATTTTAATATATGTATGTGTGTGGGGAAATATAAATTAAAAAAATAAGAAATATGAAAAGACATGAGGTAAAACATATAAATATGAATATATCTTTGTACTATATCATTGGGTATCTCAATCAATTAGTATACTTCTAATAGAATATAGACTAAAGTCTCATTCATTAAAAGAGGATATGACATATCTACTATTGTATATGTCAAAATCTTATTCAAAAATTTAAGTATAAATTGACATTTAATCTATTGCATTGAAATATGTAATTATGAGAAAGAAAAAATAAATTTTACACTTGTTATTATCAATATAAATCAATAAAAACAAAGAGAAATAATATTTTTACAGTTATTTAAACTATGCAAAAAATTTAAATTACCTTAAAAGAAAATAATAATCAGTGAAATGGATATAGTTTTGAATTCTATGCAACCATTACATCCAACAACGTTGTGCTGGCCAAGAATCTCTTAGAGTATTTACTTTCACAAGAGAAAATCTTTTCTCACGTTTTGAAACGTAGAGGTAGTGTTATTTCTTGGATTATAATGATAAATTAGAAACGTAAAATGCACCCCTTAAATAAAAATATACAAAACAGGATTCGGCCAACTTGCTTTTAGTTTTAGAAAAGAATATAAACATGTAACAAATAATATTTGATTACGTCTCTACAATAAATAATAAGAATAATGTTTATATATATATATAATTTTAATATAAGATATATTTCAAAATCTAAAATATTAGGAATACTAATATTTTTTCACAATTTATACTAATAGCTTTTGAATTTCTCTATATTTTAAGGAAGATTAATATTTTATAATAATTTCTTATATTTTAGAGAAACTAATATTTCTTTGTCTATTGAAATTATTTTTTTGATAATTACAAGACTAATTATTAAATAATTCCTATATTTCTATTACAATATGACAACAAGTACACCCACTACGTTGACACTTGTTTTCATTAAATTTATTTTCCTTAGGAATGTTATTTATTTATTTAATTTAAATATACAGATTGTTTGAATTCTTATAATATATTTTTTCCTATTTTTTATGATTATATAATTTTTCTCTTAAAAAATGTTATATTTAAATAAAACCATAAAAAACAAAGGGCAGTAAACAAACACATCTACAAATAATTTGATACATTCAATTGAAAATGATACAACTAAAATGTTTTTTTATAAAAAATATATCAATCAAAATATATTCAACAAAATACATGATACAAAATATGAATATTATTTTGTGAAAAAACTATTTTAGGAATAAAAATAATTTTTAGTTGTGTTTTAACTAAAATAAATAAATAAAATTAATAATGCATGAACAATTTGAACACAATAACAATTGTGCATCCTATTTTTAATGTAGACAAATTTTTAAAGCTATGAATTTTATTGATTTTTTAAATATTCTATATTTTTTAATAATATACTCTAACTATATGACTATTCATTTTTTGTTAGTTTCTTCCTCTCAAGTTCCCTTTACAATGCACCAAACACAAGTTTAACACCATTGCTCTCCTCTACTGCCCTGGTGTATTAGCTCATCCAACTATCCATCCTGAACTTCCATCTAATGCTAACTGCTAGAGTTCTCACAACTATAGTTTTCCAAAGGCTTTGAACTCTAGTTATATAGGTAGGGGTTGGGGTGTGCCTCTCCATCCCGTCCCTCCTTTATTTGGTTGAGTGCTCCTTTAGTCAAAAGGTACACTTTCCTAAGATCATATACAAAACATAACATCTACCTCTTTCTCTTGATCTCCCCTCCCTGGGAAGTAATCCAAAATGATATATCTAGAGGCTTTATAGCATTACTATATAGCATAGAGTAATAAAAATATTATAAAAAGAATATTTTAGTTATTTTTTCTTCACATTCATTAATCTTCTTCTTCTATACCCTTGCCTCACACCAAACACAAATTTTAAAAAGGGTACTCCTCCTTGGCTTGGGAAGTAATCCACAAAGGTATATTCAAAGGCTATATAAGATAGAGAAATTATAATACTATAGAAAAAAGAATAATTTTCCAAGTAGAGGACCCATCTTGTCTCGCTCTGCAACTTAGGGATATTTACTAAAATTTTGTGAGGAGGCCTCCCACAATCGTGTGAGCGTTCTTTTGACCGATCATCAAGAGGTTCTCCTCGTCCCTTTATCAGAGTCATTAATCTACTTGTGGGTTTATGGGAGATGGCTAGAATATTACCATTCATTCTGTTGTCGCTAGAGATATTGGTAAGAAGTCCTTCAGAGAAGCCATGGTAGAGGAAGGGAGGATAACCATGGACACTAGATTTGTGTCAGAGCCTTCACCAAGCATGGATTTTCCTACTCATGATGGATGTAGAGGAGGTAAGGCTTCCCTTGCTACCCCACTTGTTGTTAAACCTAATCTTCTTATGTCCAAAGTAATTGATAGTGAAAAAGGTAGACTCAAAGACATGCAATTTTTTTAGTAGCCTAGGATATTACTAAGTTAGATCATCTCATTCTTTTATGAATGATTGTATGTATAATGTTTGGAATAAAAAATTAGGGTTTTAATATACTTTTTGCAAAATGATCCAGAGAGGTTTGTTTGTTAATATTTTTTCTCAAAAACCCTCTTTGTCAAAGTGAAGTTGTAAAACACCAATTTTGGATTGTTCATTGGCTCATGTATCTTTAGGGCTATTAATTGGTCCTCAGAAGCCAACAAGGATGAGATACTGGTCTTATCGTGCCCTACATGGGTCACGATAAAAATGTGCCCCCTTACCTTTGTAATTTATTGCCAAAAACCTAGAAGTGATTGGAAGGGTTATTAGAATGGAGGAATTAGCCTCACTTTTTCCTGACATGAATGCAAGGCTAGTATTTGCTATTAATATTGGTATAGACCTCCCTAAAGTCCTTAAAATTAAGATGGAGAAGGAAACTATTTCTTTCCCGGTGGAAGTTTTGGGTGGATTGAATGCCTATTTTCTTTGTCATGGAGAGGGGCGTAGAAGGTGAAACTACCCTATGTTAAACCCTAATAAAACTATTGATAAATCTAAATTGGCTATTAACCCCAATGCACCTCCTAACCCTACAAGAAAGAAGGATGTGAACCCTAAGGGAAAGGGACCTACTAAACATAATAGCAGTAGTAATAATACTCTCAAAGGGAATGAATAAGTAACTCTGCATGAATCTGAACTGGGTAAAAATAAGAACCTCAATGAACAGATGCTACATGAGCCTATCCCTGTAGATGAGAGACATTGAGATTTTATTCTTGAAAAATTAAATGGGCTTAAATAATCCCAAAGGAAAACATTCTTCCTAAAAAAGCTACCAAACTTGTTGATATAGGTCAGTCCTCTCATGCTGGCCCTCATAAACACAAAACTCTTAATTCCAAAAAAATGTTGTGGATAAAATAAGATAGTTATTAGAAACCAAAATGAGAATTGAAAAAATAATTTAAAATATGGGGACTATGAATCATCCTTTAAAGAATTGGATCTCCCAATTGAGAATGATAATAGCGAGACTTATAATAACTTAAAGCAGTGCATAACTAATGACGAGGTGAACCCTGTTGCTGGCTCTAAGGTGGGGGAGCCTGAGGCTATAGGAAATGTTGGAGTGGACAAATCTATCTTGAGAGATTTCTCTAACTAGAATGAGGTGGGTGATAGGGATGCACTTATGGTCATCAAGGATGCCTATGATTTAGATGATTGTCTCTCCAACTACTCCCTCATTATGATCCTTGTTGTGACTACCACCACCCCCTCCCCTTAGGCCCCTCCATATTGGTTTCATTGAAAGTGATCAATTAGTCATTAGAAATATACTTCTCTCAAAGGTTAGAGACATGTAAGATGTTTCTAATGAGCAATCTAGTCATACACCTGGTATCATGGAGAGTGATATTTTGAATTGGTTCATTGTTCCATATAGTGGTAAATTGGATGGTAATGTGGTGGTTGAGGCATTGAAGGTGTTGAGGAGCCAAAAATACAAGAAAAAGAGCAAGGCCAAGAGGATTAAAAAGGAGGAGGTGATCAACAAACCCACTTTAGGTACTAAACAAACCTCTAAATTAAAGGTTAAGAGAAAAGGGGAATGCCAAATGGGTCCACCATATCCAGATAGCATAAGAATACCCCCAAGGGTGTATTCCCAAGTGTTGTAAGAGCTTCAGGACTTCAATGGAGACCACACCATGAATCCTATCGAATTAAAGTTTTCATCTTGTAATGTGAGGGGACTTGGGTCTCTAAATAGAAAGCATATTGTTAAAAGATTCTTAAACATGAATATGAATATTCTTCTCCTTTAATAAATAAAAGAAATTGCATTCAATTTGGAAATCAATTTGAGGTGGATTTGTAGAGAGTATGAATTCTTCACTATCAATAATTGCAATGGAAAAGGGGGGCCGCCATATTGATAGGACCTACATAGAAGTTTGTTGTTTCGAGATGGGGCTCCTCTCCATGCAACCGGTTGGTGTGGATTATTCTTAAAGATAAGGATCGGTATATTTGTGCATGCTCTTTATATGCTCCTAATGACTACAGGGAGAGGGTGGACTTGTAGAAGTGGATGTTTCAGATAGAATATGTTGCATATATTGTAGGTGGATATTTTAATATGGTTGAAAGATCTCAGGATAAGCTTGGGGGCATGAAGTTTGAGAAGAAAAGGGGAAGAAAAATTTATTGGTACAATATGTTGAGAAGACTTAATCTCTTTGATCTCATGGCTGGAAACAAGCATGATAACCCAAGCATATGGTTCACGTGGTACAAGTTCCAATAGGGCAGTAGAAGGATCTATACTAGGTTAGACCAATTCTATGTGAATAAAAATAACTTTAAATTCAAGAAGGATGGAGGAGGCTCTTACATAAAAATTTTACTCTATACATTATCTGACCACCACCCTATGGTGGAAGAGATCTTCACAAATGACTCCTTAATTGTTCCAAGATCTAATAAGGATGTCTTTTCCTTAAATGTTAAGTTGTTAGAAGATGAAGATGATATTAATGCTAATGGTATCATCACACAATTTAATTTAGGGGTTGTGGATCATGCTAGTGCGGTGGAGAGATGGGTGCAAAACATGAAGAGTTGGAGAAATTTGTTTTAGGTGGTAGGCAGAAAAAAGGCCAAAGATACTAGATAGAAGGAAAATGAGTTACACAACAGGTTGTTAGATGCTAAGGATTGTATTCAAAAAGACCCTAGTAATATAAATGTTAGAGAGTATCCAAATCAATCAAGATACTCCTTGAGAAGGATTCAAAATATCAAGATTCAAGGTGCCAAAGTTAGGGCCAAAATGATTTAGTTGAACCACGGGGACAAATGATCAAAAAATTACTTTCAGCTAGTAAAAAGAAAGGAAGCCAATGAAAGGATAAATGATATTTGGGAAGGAGGAATTAACCTCATAGATCATATGGGGATTCTGAAGGCCTTCAACCAATTTTATAAAAACTTTTTCATGTCAGAGATTTTGGTCCAACAATGGAGGAAGTTAGAGATCAAATCAAGGGCATCACTCCAAAAAGAGTTAGATGTAGTGCCTCTCTTTTTACTTTCTACATGGAATCCTTATGGATGTATTTTTTGCATTATGTTGTGATTTATCCTTCGTGTAGTAGATGTAATCCCTTTGTGATGACTTGTTTTCACCCTAGTTGTTCCTTGTTCCTTTATGCGATTGGTGAAGTTCACCTTATGCTTGGATGGATATATGCTCGTATTGTATAAACATGTTGGACGTGTGAGAGGTTGGTGCCTTCAGGATGATTTGATTTATCTCATTGCAATGGTAAGTTCTTATGCTCTTATGCCTGGTTGTGAGAACCATGGTGGTGTAGCTTGTTACTTACTTGATTCGCGATGCCAAACTTTCTGAGTTATGTGGATTTACTTTCTCTTGGGTATCTAGATCCAAGATTGATTCTTTTATGATATTCCCTGGCTACTCTCATTTTATGACTTTATAATTGCATTATGAGATGCATATGATTTAGTTCATTCTCTGTTTATTCTAATATTGTTTTTGTTGGATTGATGGTATCTGGTTTAGTTTGATTATGTACATCTAATTGTGATTCATGAGATTCAATAATGGTTGTTCTAGTGGTTATTGAGATATTTGACTGACTCACTAAGGTATGTGCCAATGGTCACTGGGTTATGATTATTTATCATATTTAGATGTTATCATGATATTATTACTATTTATCTATGGTATCATTCTTTATCATGTAGATGGATAACTTATTTACATTTTTCATTGATATATGATTAAATGTCGTAAAATGATTATTTAATTTAAATTTAAATAAAATATACATTAAGGATTAAATGTGGAATGTCTAGTACTGTGACATTCTAATACATACGAGTGATTGCATCGCTAGAGAGTCACTATTCCATTAGGTATACTTTGATTATTATATGAAGGTGCTTTGGCTATATATATTGTGTGTGATTGCACTTGATGTGTACATGTTTTAGTGAATAGGTACTAGACATCATTATGCCTGAGCTACACATTTGAACAAAAAGACCTTATCTGGAAATGGGAGCACCAACGGTAGTGATCTGAGAGAAGAGCTTGGAGACTATGCTGAAGTAGTGGCACTGATTGCTAGAATAGAAAAGAGAGGTAAGGGAAAATTTGAAGGAAAATTACCTTTGAAATGTTTTTCATGCAACAAGATTGGTCATTTTGCATCTAGATGTCCTACAAGAGTTCTGAAGCACAAACCTAAATTCTTCAAATCTAGGTATTGAAAAGACAAGGAATGTTATTATTATAGTGAAGGTGTATTTGATGATGATGATAACTATGATGAAATTGGATTTATTGCCATTAAGGATAATGAACCTATGCATGAAGAAAAAGCCTTAGTATCTTGTGTTGAAAAGAAATATAAATGGGTTATAGGCAGTGGTTGTTCACATCATATGAATGGAGATAAAAATAATTTTGTGAGTTTGAAAAGACATGATGGTGGTGTTGTCAGATTTGGTGACAATACTCCTAAGCTTATCATTGTAATAGGATCTATTTATATGAATGGGAAGACTAATACTAACAATGTATTACTTGTTGATGGACTTAAGCATAATCTGTTGAGTGTTGGACAATTAGTGGATAAGGGTTATCAATTGAAATTCATTGATGGAAAATGCTCTATCATAACTAAACCAGGAGACTTGATGGCATCTGGTACTAAATCTAGAGGTAATGTATTTGAATTGAACACATCTAAAGCCTCTTGTTTTATTGTGAAGGTTGATGATAGTTGGTTATGGAACAAAAGATTTTGTCATGTTAACTTTGATGAAATTGTGAAGGCGGGTATGAAAAAAGCAGCAAGAGATCTACGTAAGATTGCGAAGCCATCTAACACTATGTGTAGAGAGTGTGTTATGGGGAAGAAAACTAGAAGCACTTTTTAAAGCAAAGCTTATTTAGCAAAAGGGAAGTTGGATCTGGTACATATAGATCTGTGTAGTCCTACAAGAACTAGATCATACTATGGTGAAAGGTACTTTATACTTTTTGTTGATGGTTTTTCTAGGATGATGTGGGTTACATATTTGTGAGAGAAATATGAAGCATTTGACAAGTTCAAGTTATTTATAGAAAAAGTTGAGAATGAATCTGGCATGAAGATAAAGTGTTTGAGATCAGACAGAGGTGGTGAGTTTACATCAGAGTTATTCAATTCATACTATGAAGAGAATGGAATATTCAGACAGACATCTGCACCTAGGAAACCACAACAAAATGAGATTGCAAAGTGAAGAAACAAAACTATATTAGATGCTGCAAGGACTATGCTACTGGAAGGTAATGTATCACATGTTCATTGGAGAGAAGTTGTTGGTACTGTTGTGTACACTTTGAACAGAATTCAGATCAGAGAAGGTATAGGTAAAACTCCTTATGAATTATGGTTTGATCATACACCTACTATGAAATATTTTAGAATATTTGGTAGTAAATGTTATATCAAGAGAGACGATGAGATAGGAAAGTTTGATTCTAGAAGTGATGAAGGCATCTTTCTTGTTTATTTTACTAAGAGCAAAGCATATAAGTGTTACAATATGAGATTGAGGAAGTTGATTGAAAGTGCCAATGCGAGGATAGATGAAAAGTTTTAGATTTAGGAAAGAATATATGACTGTGTTCAGATTACAGAAATGAAAGAAGTTACTGCTAAACCTGAAGAACCTCTGATGATTGACAATGAGACTGAGGATGAACTGATTGAGGTTACTGAGACTCCAAAGATACTGAGGTATGTAAAGAACAACCATCCTAAAGATCAAATAATTGTGATGTAAGTAAGGGCATGACATGACTAGATCTAAAGCTAGAGAAGAAATTTGTTTGATTTCTCAAGTTGAACCAAAAAATACTGATGAAGCATGTAGAGATGAATCTTGGGCTAAATCTGTGGAAGAAGAATATGAACAAATAAAGAAAAACAATACTTGGGAATTGGTTCCAAGACCTAAGAACAAAAATGTGATTGGTACTAAATGGGTTTTTAGAAACAAGATCGATGAGGAAGGAACAATGGTAAGAAACAAGGCTAGACTTGTATGTAAAGACTATTCACAACAAGAAGGCATAGACTATGAAGAAACATTTGCTCTTATTTCTAGATTGGAAGCTGTGAGATTATTTCTTTCTTATGCTGCACATAAAGACTTTAAATTTTATTAGATGGATGTGAAGTCAGCATTCTTGAATGGTGATCTAGAAGAAGAAGTTTACATTGAGAAACTTGATGGTTTTCCTCTGACAGATGATGAAAACATGGTTTGTAAGCTGAAGAAAGCATTGTATGGACTGAAACAAGTACCAAGGGCATGGTATGCAAGCATGGACAAGCACTTACTTCATCTTGGTTTTAGGAAAGGTAATGCAGACAATAATTTATATTTAAGAACTGATGAAGATGGAATCTTGATTATAGAAGTTTTTGTTGATGATATCATTTTTGGAGGCAATGACAAGATGAGTAAGAAGTTCTCTAAAGAAATGGAAAATGAATTTGAGATGTCAATGATTGGTGAAATGAAATTTTTCCTTGGTTTGAAAATTAATCAATGTAAGAATGGCATTTTTATATGTCAGACCAAGTATCTTAAGGAAATGTTGAAGAAATTTGGAATGAAATATTGTAAACCTGTTGGAACCCCTATGGTGACTAGACACAAATTAACTAGTAATGATGAGACTCAAAGTGTTGTTCAGACAAATTATAGATCTATGATTGGTGGTCTACAATATCTAACTCACACTAGACCATATATTACTAATGTAGTTGGAATTGTGGCTAGATATCAGGCAGATCCTAAAGAAACAAATTTTGCTACTATGAAAAGAATTTTCAGATATTTGAAAGGGATAATAGAATATGGAAAGTGGTATGAAAAATAAGATGATTTCACTCTACAAGATTATACTGATGCTAATTGGGAAAGTAATGTGGATGATAGAAAGAGTACAAGTGGTGGTGCATTTTTCCTTGGGAAAAGGCTAGTTTCTTGTTTGAGTAAGAAGTAGAACTGTATTGCTCAATCTAATGTTGAGTTAAAATATGTTGTTGCTGCAATAAATTGCACACAAGTTGTTTGGATGAAACAAATGTTGAAAGACATTGGAACAATTTTTAAAGAACCAGTGGTTATCCATTGTGATAACACTAGCATAGTAAACATGTTGAAGAATCCTGTAATGCATTCAAAGACTAAGCATATTTCTATTAAGTATCATTTCTTGAGGGAGAAGGTAGCAGAGAAAGAAATTAAACTGGAATACATTAGCACAAAGGAACAGACAGAAGATGTATTTACTAAAACTTTTCCAAAAGATGCTTTTGAATATCTCAGAAGCATGCTTGGGGTGATGGCCCCTCCCATTGGAAATTAATAAATGCAATTATGCATCAGTCCACTGGCTTTCAGAGTTATATCACTTTTTGAACTTGATGTATGGATCTACTCCTCAGGGGGAGTGATCGAAGGAACACTAGAGCACATTTGGGTGATCTTGCACCTGACTATTGGACATGAAGATTTAAAAAAGATACAGAATATTACAGTTGAATTATGGAACCATTTTGCCTCCAAAGGGGGAAGGAACCTAAGTGAAAATCCATACTATTTTGGGGAGATTTGTGTTGAGGATATTGAGAAGATTGTATTGAGAGGAGAAAGTATTTTTGAGTTAATTTTGGGTTGATGGATTTTCTTATATGTTGTCATCAATGCCAAAGGGGGAGATTGTTGGATGATATAAGTTTTGGTATTGACCATACTGTTGATATTCATGTTTTTTCATTGATGTCAACATATGTTTCTGTGGTGAAGATAGACTGGTTACTTGACTGGTAGAAGTGTACGGACACTGTACAGATGATTCAGAATGATCGAAGTTAGATATATGAAGAAGGATGTGTGTTGAAATTATTTTCAAGGTCACTTGGGTTTATGTTGCATATTGTATATGTTACAGTTGATTTGGTGAAGACTAGTTTCTGGACTATAACTATGATACTGGATAGAGCAGGTCTCTCTGTTTTAGGTATATCTTTCTGGTGAAGATATTTCAGATGAAGCAAGCTTACTGGTGGATAGCTGACATATGTTGGAATAATTGGTTGAGCCCAATTGTTGTGTGATTACTGGTGACATCATCTATGGCATATATTCTAGAGGAGACCTATCTGGTGGCCAAATTCAGACATGTAAAGTGTAAAATGAATTGTGAGCGTGGATTGTGGATCTAGAATTATATGTGATGGATTGTTTTTTTATATTTACTTGTTATAGGTACCGTGTGTATCTTAGCAATGGGTTATATAATAATTTGTATATTGAAATCCTTAATTGGCCAACCTAATCAATTATTTGTATATTGGGAAAGCTTAATTGGTCGACCTAAAGAATTATTGTAAGAAGGTATATATGCGAGATCTTTTCTTTTGGAAAGGTGTGGTAGAGATTGAAAAGGCAGAGAATTGTGGAAGCTGCAAGGCTTGTTGACTTTTGGATGTAGAGTAGAGCTGATTATTATACTACATTGGAACTGACCAAGCAAAGATAGTTGTTATCAGATAGTTCACTGGATTGTATATTTTTTATATACACGTGTTTAGGTTGTGAATCCTTAAGGGTGGTTTTAACCTTCTTTGGGCAGTATGCTTTGGCAGTGAGCCTACTACTTTTCTTTGACTCCTAACAGGGTATGTCTCCTAACAGGGAATATGTACTATAATGTTGTAATAATCTCCTAACAGGACTAAATCTTTTAACAGGGATATTATACTCTCAATACATTATTTGTGGGTGCTAATTCCCACCAGGGTTTTACCTTTAACAGGGTTTCCTCGACAACAAGTATTGTGTTATGGTGTTGGCATTTACTGTGTTATCTTTTGCATTGCAGTTTTGGTTTATAAAGTTTAAAGTTTAATAATCTATATCACAATTGATTCACCCCCCCCCCCTCTCAATTATCTTGTGGACTGTTATTCCTAACAAAGACTATTTGTTGGAAAAAGAAATATCTTTGGTGTTGAATATTAAAAGGACTCTTCTAGAGCATATATCTCAATGCAATGGTGCACAAATTTTTCCCTCAATTGATAATTCACTACAAAAAAATTGGGTCATTGTGAGTCCTTCCATGTTTTCTTCTCTTAAATGTTTTCATTTCAGTTCCAATGAGCATGTGTTGATGCTTTCAAATTGATCAATTAGAATTTATGGAAATGGCATGGGAGGCCCTTGCAGGTTCAATGGATGCAGCAAGGCTAAGAAAGAAATGGATTTTTTAAACATAAGATCTAATAAAATCTCTTATTGAGAAAAAAAATAGACTAGCATCGAGGATTTTCACCAAAGCTGGAATGAATACTACAACTATTCTTCAAGCTACAGGTCGATTTATTTCTCAGAAACCAAAGGTATATCTGCATAGAGTCTAGATAGTATAACTATATTACCAGAAGTATTTAATATAATGAGACATCCTTTATCTGGGCATAGGTACTTGGTGATACTACAGGTCCTTTGGTAAGTCCAAATTTGAATGCATTGCTAGATCAAGCTAGAGTTCACAAGAAGGAATTCAGAGATGATTTTTTTATCAATGTAGCATATGGTACTTGCATTCCTAAAAGATAAACAGTTTGGACAAAAAATATACAATGACCTTCAACTTAGAACAAAGGATTTGAAGGATGTTGTGGAAGTTGTGCGAGGGAATCAAAAGACTGATCATAGTATGTTTAAATCCTTATCATATTTTTTTATTTTCTTAAGTTATGTAATTATCACCTAGCTTAGAGTGAATATTATCATTTTATAATGTCTGCAAGAAATATGTAGGCACAAGTATGTTTTCTTGTGTGCAAAGGTAAAGATAAATTACCTAAAATCATGGCTTACATATTAGAGCTGGTCACTTTAATTTGAAGGCACATCACTAGCTCTTCATTAGGCTAAACTTGCATAGTGAAAACAGAATGTATGCACTTTTTTGTATTTTTTGCAACCAAGGAAATATCATTTTTCAATAAAGATGTTTAAAAAATGATGTGACAAACCTATATATGTTATTATTGATCTTCTCAAATATTTTTTGGAATAGTTAGTTTAACTAGCTTTGAGCTATATGTTATTATTGAATTGTATTATTGTTGATTATATTTTCTTGTATACTTTTGTAGATAATAAAAATGTTTACTTTTGAACAAAAAAATTTGTTTACTGGAATCAAAATTGAGCATATTTTCATTGTCTTTGACTTAAAATTTGAATCATTAGTATTGTCTGTCTAAGATGCAAAACATAGCTTAGAATCATGGAGGGCTTAAGAAAGAATTCTCTCCTTTTGTTGACTGAATCTGAATAACATGTAAATGTTTAATTGTATATCCTAAGGGAAAATAATAAGCTTTAGATAAGTATGGGAAGGATTTAATAGAAATGGCCTGACATGGGAAACTTGATCATGTTATTGGTCACGATGATGAGATTAGACAATGTATTCAGATTCTTTGATTGTAATTTGTCACCATGCCACTATTTGGATTGTATTTCTAACAACCTACCATTTTTATCATTGGAACACTATTTATCCTCTTTGATCACTAATGTTTTTCCACCTTCAAAAGATTCACGATCATTGTCTTTGGTTGCATCCCTTATTCATGTCCTTTGAAATGTATTTGTATTAGTGTTTCAACACTGTCTCTATTTTCTATCATTGTCTTCTCTTCTAATAACATTGTTTCTCATGTTAGCAACATGGTTTCCTAGTATAATGGAATTGTCTTATTATTTTTTCTAGCAATGACCTCATATTCCATGGTTTCTTGAGACTGTCCCCTTTGACTATCTATTATTACTTATAGCAGTATTATTATGTTTTTTTGTAGCATCTCAGGACTGCTCATCACATGCTTGCAACATTAAGTTGATGCATTCTTTCTCTATCATCTCTTCAACCTATCCATTTCTAATAATGCCCATGACATCATGAAAACTCTCTGCTATTCTTTTAATATGCTGCTTTGCATTTGTTCAACATTTTTTCCAAGAAAATCACTATACTTCTTGGTCACTAAGCTCTTAGTGTGCTCATTGTTATCAAGGCTTTATTGCTTGACCCAAATTGACTTCACAGGGGTATTTAAGATTTCTCACACACATAGTCCTCATCACAACACCATCTTCAAATATTCGATTCAATAGAAAAACAACAAACATATTATTTTCCTGTCTTTCTCAGTTTGATCCTAAGGACACAGTCAGACCACAACATAAGGTGACAAAATATACTTTTTGTTAAGGCATACCTTCATTAGAAAAAAGGATTTCCTATTTCCAACATTAAACATTTAACATTCTAAGGTATTCATCTAAATGGTACATCAACTTATCTCCCTTAGGCCAATGACTGGCTTGGAGCAGTTTCTTCTTAAATTTATTGTCAACACTATTTTAGGCCTAATAAAGAGTCTTTGGACTACCCTCCTTCAATGAATTTAACATACTACTCTGACCATTAATACAACCTTGGTAAAAATCAATGCATACTTTGCATTATCTCGAACAAGTTTTGTGATCTTTAATGAAAGAATATGTTAAATTGAAAAATAGTCACACTCTGATCTAATTGTCAATACTCTGCCCTCACTGATTCCATTTATTATGGTCCTCATTTCCTTAGAATTATCGACGTCCTGATTTATATGAGAATTAAAAAACAATCTAACAATATTTCCAAACCCTTCTTGCACTATTTTGGATAATTTATATCTCCACCAAGATCTAAAATCAGATCATTCACTATTTTGCCAGTCTAAGATAATGCTATAATAGTGCTAGGGCATCATAAAACCACCTAAAAATGTTATCCAATAACCCTACAACTGTCCAAAACATGAAATATACCTCATGAACTTACAATGAACAAAGTTACAGTGAATTTCAACGGATAAAACAAGAGGAAACACTTTTTTTGTATCAACTTGCTACCCTAATGAGGGTTCCTGATTGTCTTCACAAAAATTATCACAACTTACACAATATTATCAAGTTAAATTGATGCCTTTCCCTTTCTGCTAATTAGAATAATATTTTCATCCATTTTCATCATCAATGGTCTCTTCATACACTATTAGGTGTGTATAAATTATCTGCACTTATTTGTCATTCTTTCTCTTAATTTTCTATATCTTGGCCCTCAAAATCCCCCTCGCTCCCTCCTTTTTTCTCTAACTATGGATTTTTTAATTTACTTTTAGTTTACTTCAAAAATACCATTTTTTTATTGATTAATCTATAATTTGCATTCCATATGGATGTTCATGGGTGAAGTATCTAATATGGTCTCATTGTACTTAGCCCTCATAACTATCAGATGTGATGTAATGACATTTGAAATAACTCTTATGGTTTACAATATTCCCGAGATCCTAACCCCTTGATTTGTGCCCTAGTTTGTATATTTTCTTTGGGCCTAAGAAATTATTACTTTGCATCCTAGAAATAATCATTTCACCGATCTGAGAAGGAAATCATGTAGGAACAGTAAAAACATATGGAGAGGAGTAGTTAATAGTAAAAGGACTTGACATATCCTCATCTCTATTATTGATCCTCATGATTGTGTATCCCTTTAACATATGAAAAATTTCCTCCATTCTACATGGTAATCACTGGTGTTTCTTCTTACACATTTCAATACTCACCAAGTTGCATTACAAGGTCATTTTCCTCAATATTCATCATCTTCTCATGAATTTTTCCCCCTTATATTACTACAATTATTGTTAGTAGTATCACTTCTTTGGTTCATGACATCCTATTATACAACTATGAATATATGTCGTTAGCTACTCTTTAACCCATGGTTGTCATCTTCACATCTGTAGTTCTGATCATCCATGCCATTGCCTTTTCAAACAATGCTTGTATCATTCATTGCTCTTCTATGCTACCATTTTAATGGCATTAAAAATTTCTATTCAAACATGTTACAAATATATAAACCATCATTTATTTATAATTATCTCATGGAGAATTGGCTAGTTTTGATACCTATGTCCTTCTTGATAGTCAGTGGGCCTTCATCACACTTATTCTTTGTCATAATAGTGAGTTTGACCTTTTCACCATAAATCTACATTATGAGTGTTTCTCCTATGAATCTATGAAACCTTTTATAATCATGATAGTCATATCCCACTCTCATATGTATCTGGCTCTCCTTTCATGGTAAGGATACTTCCTATGTTGTCTTAATGACAATGATGTGCTCTACTATTCAAAAATCAACATGATCTCTACATTGATACTTGAATGTCATTATCTTGATGTATTTCTATTATAATGAATGTCACTATCCTTGCACCTTGGTTTCACTGTCTCATTGTCCTTGACACTATGGTATTGCTCCCTTCTCGATCCTAACAATGTATTTGCATTTAAGATGAATCACTGCCTAGACACCTTAAGAGTTCTTAGTGTGAACATTTTTCTAACCTCATCTATGCTATCATACCAAGGTATTGTTGTTGTCGTTTAATAAGGCACAATTGTGCATGGTATTGCTTTATGATATTCAATCACTCTATTTGTTGTAACTACTATCATGGCTACTCTTTTAGCAGTCACATGACTGTCTTTGGGCTTTAGCATGAAATTGGTTATTCTAAATCATGTATGACTACCACTTTCATTAAATACTTTGTTGGTATTGTCTCTCAACATTAATTTTTACACCACTGATCTTGCATTACTTGTGATTTTTTCTCATATGACTATCTTGCAAATATTCACTACTCCTATTAATATTTCTCTTTTAGTTTTAGCACTATTTTATCTCATCTCTCTAATCATTGTCTGATCATTGATGTTAGTGTTAATACTCTTAATTCTTATCTTTATAACAATGATCTCGTTGACTACCATTACTAATAATTTCAACTCCATCAAGTGCAGTCAAAACTACTTTATGACAATGCCCTTTCTCTTAAGAATAAAATGGGAGCTTTAGAACAGGGTGCGGATATCCAAAATATTTTCCAGCATCCTCCCTACCAATGAAAAAATGTGATATTTGGAATAGGGTGTGGATATCCATCAATGAAAAATGGAAAGTAGATTTTTATCATCTATACCAAAAGAGGGATATTTGAGGCTTTTGATTGAATGTTCACAAGCAAGGTAGGGTTGACAAACTTATAAGATCACCACCATTTAGGTATTCCCAATAAAACCAAAAGGGAAACTCCTCCAAAATATTCTGAGGGTTCCAATGTAGCAAAAGAATTTGTGGTAAGCCTCCTATGAGATGTCAAGGTAGGGAAGAGTCTCAAACATGAAAAAGTGCAGTCCTAGACATGACTGTTACAAACTTGAGTAGATAGGACAAAGGGTTTACAGGAGACAAGGACTTTACAAGAAAGGGGGTGGTGGTTCAATTCCATCGTGCCCTAATATGAATAAATATATGCCTAAATATATGACTAAACATGCTACTAAATATATGACTAAATATACAACTAAATATGTATCTAAATATATGACTAAATATTCGACTAATATATGACTAAATATATGACTAAATCAATGACTAAATATGTGACTAAATATATGACTAAATACGTGACAAAATACATGACTATATATGTGACTAGATTCGCGACTAAATTCACGACTAAATCCGTGACTAAATCCGCGACTAAATCCGTGACTGAATCCGCGTTTAAATCTAGGACTAAATCATTTAGTAGTAAATTTAGTCACATTATAAATGAATACAAATTAACTACTAATAGTCATGTGACTAATTTTAGTTGTTTATATATACAATTTTTAGTAGTTTTTTTAGTCATATATTGTTGTTTTTGTACTAGTGATCCAAGGGTGAAAGAAAAATGGTTCTCCTATAATAACTATTATAAACAAGTACATGAAAACCAAGGGAGAGATTGATATCAAAACAAAATGGAGGTATATTTTCCATTCAACAACCAATGTTTCCAAGAAACATGGTCTTGATAAAATAATTTACATGTAATCAGAAATAATGGTCCCCTTAGATTATTTACACAAAGCCACATAAGAAATACCTAAGGAAAGGAGAGGCTAAAGACATATCTCTTGGTCTGAAATTAGCGATGTAATAAGTTGGAGATTATGCCAATAGCCAAGGAAAGAAAATTGACTCAAAAGAAAGAGGTAAAAACCCAACTAATAGGCCAAACATGTGTCTATAAAGTTGTTAAAATCGTTGGCATAAATGATTCTAAGAAGAGACAAAATAAATAGTATAAATCATGCCTTGCAGACTAGAAATGGTATAAATCATAAGAGGTGTTTTCATAATGGAAAATTTGGAAGTTTAATGTGTTGGCATTGATGTCAACATAGCAGAGCAAGTGATCAGAAGAATAGATTGGTTGACACTAACTTAACTGTTGCAGGTTAGCCAGCGGAGTACAGTGTTCAAAGGTCCAGTGAGAAGTGGACATGAAAAATATGAAGTGGCACAGGTAGAAGAAGGATTTTTAAGGTGTTTAACATGTTCACCGAAAGTTTTAGAGTGTTTCATAAATATTTAGAGAGGTAAACAGGTTACATAAGTTGACTGGTAGAAAAGGTGATAGTTAGTGTTAACAGGAAGCTAGAAAAAGGTATGGTGTGCTCAATAGAGAAAATATTTCATGGAACTCATAAGAGTGTGTCTAGGACATACTCAATTATACTCAAATCAGAAGGTTTATACTTCAGAGGTCTGCATATCATTTTTTTTGTCTCAGAGCCTTACAAACAGTGTTCTTGAGGTTCAGTAAAGAAGAGTGACTAAATCCAATGGTTGTAATGGATTTAGATGATAATTTGTTATTCATGATGTTGTAGGATGTTCTTAAAGTATATTCTTGATGGGTTGGAGATCCACATAGATTAGAAGGACTTGATTGGTTGATTTTTTGGTCAATGATAATATTTTTATTTGTATTATTTATTCTTGGCCGACCTAGTTGGTAAATCATGTTGCGCAAGTACAAAATGTGCTATCATGAATATTTATGATCTCAATGTGGTTGTTATGGATGAAGGCTATAATCAAACGGTCATAAATAGATCAAGTACTAAAAAATGGCATGTTTATTTGAAGAATTGGTGAATTAGGTTTTCCCGACCTAGTTCTTGGTATAAGATGATGAGTTAGGGAAAATTCACAAGTGCGAAAGTGGAAGGATGGTTGTGCACACTAGGGATTTCTCATAGAGAGTTTTTTGAGATCTCTTGGGGGAAAAATTTCTTATCTAAAGGATTCAGAAAGGATTTGAGTAGAGATCATAGTTAATGAGCTTCAATGGAACTAACTTTGGCATAAGGTAGATGTTGTTATCTAGTTCATAAAATATTTAGATCATCGTAGTGATCAGTCTGTAAGGAAGTGAGCCTAAATCTATAAGACAGTGAGTCTTCCTTAGGGTTGTATCCCAAGGCATTTTTATTTGAGTAGTGAGCTCTAGGAAGTGAGCCTGAATGCAAGTGCATTCCCCATATATATTGTAATAAGTTTTTACATCTAACAAGGTATTTACTTATTGTGGGTACTCAACCCCACCGTGGTTTTTCCCATAACAGGGTTTCCACGATAAAAATATGGTGTCAAGCATTGTGGATGTGTTTCATATTTATTACTTTCATGCTTATTATTTGATTAAATAATCTGATTTGAACATTAGGGTTGTATGCTTGATAAAATACTATGCTAAAGGGGTTTTGAAGGTTAAAGGGTTTTGAGATTTGGATTATTGGGAACAACTAATTCACCACCCCCCTCCCCCCCCTTAGTTTTTCATTTCCAAAGTATCAACAATTGGTATCATAGCTTTGGTTCCTTGAAGGAAGCTTAACAAGATTGAGGGAGATATGCTATGACAACTTATAGAAAGGAAAATCCAAGGTTTGGAGGTACCAACTATGCCATATGGAAAGGATGGATGATTATACATTTGAGATACATTGGTGAGGAATAATGGAATATTACAAAGAACTCTTATACTCCTCCTATAGATCTATCCACGACCTCAACTAATGAGAAGAAATAATTTGAATGCAATATTAGAGAAAATGAAGTATTACTAAGTGCCCTATCAGATATGGAGTACACAAATGTGATGGAGCTAGAGGCTTCCCATCAGATCTGGACCAAGTTGGAGACTCTACATGAAGGTGATGCACATGTAAAGAAAGAAAACTTACAAAGATTGAAAGGAAAATTTGAAGCACTGGAGATGGGAAAAGATGAGAACATTGTCTCCTATATGAAAAAGATTAATGAGCTAGTTTGTGGATGTTAGAATAACTGAGAGGGGGGGTGAATAAGTGGCCTCAAAAATTAATCCAATAATCCAACCAAAACTTTATATCATAAATATAATACATCTAGTTATCTTCATTCCTACAAGATGTATGCCTTATGTAATCTTAACAAATTTATACTTCTCGGTGAATATACTGTTTAACCTTTTCTAAGCTTTACCGAATAGCAATAATTTAAACTTAGTGTTTACCGATCAATCATGTTTTAGTAATTTGTGAAGAAAAAAATCAAAGCAATTAACCATATACACATTTGACACATGGATTTTTAACGTGGAAACCCTGTTAAGGGAAAAACCACTTGGGTCTGGTACCCAAAATTTTTTACTCTTCTAAAGTGAGCTCAGTGAAGAGCCAACCTTGTTATAAAGGTTACAAATACACTATTAAGTTTGACCTTGTTAGAGGATTTAAAACCATTGGTTAGTCTTTTGACCTTGTGCATTCACTATGTTGTCAACAAGTAAAAACCTTTTGATACTCTTGAGTATCTCAATACATTAAGGACTGTTAAATCTCACTTGGTTAAGAGATTTTCTGAATCAATGGTTAAACTAAAATAGTAAATGATCTATTCATTAATACAACTTTAATTTCCATATTTTCAGATATATTGCAAGTTCATAATACCTCTTCTGATCAAATTTCTCTTCAATTCCTTTTGCTCCCCTTCTTTCTTCTCGGTGAGTGTTGTTTCTTCTCTGTTGCTCGGTGTCTGTAGAATTCTTGGCTCTGTTCTTCATCCTGTATGATCAGATCTGCATGAAGACTTCTATCTTCACCAGAATTATATTCAGCATTCCTCTTTTCATAATGAATTACTTGTCTCTTTATATAGACATGATTTCACCATTTTTTCTCCTTGTCTTTCTTGTTCTTGGCATAGATTATTTCTTGATCCGCAAATCTTATCATACATTGCTTTAATCTTTAAAGCCTTGCTTTAGTTTTATCCTGTAGATTTCTCCTTGAAAACTGGGAATAAAACTATTTTTAAATCTTCAATTCAAATATTCGATAAAAACAAATCAATCAATCAGTTAACTCTATCTTTAGCTCCTTCCAGCTAAGTGTTTTGTCATTTCCTAACTCCAATTTTGATCGGTGATCAACTCTAAGTTTTCTCAGTCATTGACTCCAGTTGTCCTCAAGCATCAATATTGTCTATTGGTGGTGTCTGTCCATTAGGTAACACTGTAAATATTCTTGGGGTTCACTTCAGTTATGCTTGGGGTTGTGGTGCTCGGTATACACTATGACTGCTTAGGGTTCTCTATCTATTGGTGTGCACTGTTCCATCGGTATTTACTATCACTCAGTGTATACTGGCTTTTTATGTTTACCGATAACATAAACTTTATCTCTTTGGTTTCTTTGAGTCTATAAAAATATGTATATGACCAATCAGATAATATCAAGTTTACATCATTGACAATACAATACATTAACTGATTTAATGTCTTGCATTTACTTTCTACAGCTCGGTGATCATCATCTTGTCAACTTCAAACATTCAATTAGTTATAGTTTATCAGTGGAATCAGATGTGCTGGCGGAACATTGGATGCAAATGAGATTATTTCCAAGGTACTAAGATCACTGCCTTCTGCTTACAAAACCAAGGTTGTTTCAATTGAAGAAATCAAGATTGTTTCCACTGTCATAGGAGATACTTTGGTTGGTAAGTTGTCTGCATTTGAAATGAGTGAATTTGGTGATTCTATACCTAAGGTTGAAACTTATTTCAAAGCCACTATATCTAGAAGAGTCATGCATAGATCGAATCAAGGTGAGAGACCCACAAGGAGAGTATCAAAGTATGAACAAGAGATTAGAGAGCTTGAAGAAGAAGGTAAAGGAATTCAGGAGTTGGAAAAACTAATTTCCAAAAGGATACCTAAAGGATCAGGTAAGTATAAAGAAAATATTCCCCTAAAATTCTTTTTGTGTAATAAAATAGGACATTTTTCCTTTAGATGTCCAGAGAGGGCTACTAAGATCAAGTCCAATAGGTCAAGATTTGAGAAAAAGGTGTTATTATTGTATTGATGATGAAGGTATCAATGATGATGAGTCTGATATTGTTAGAAGTGAAGGTGATAATGTCCTTATTGTCATTAAATAGGATGAAGCTAGTTCAAATGATAATAAGTATAACATTTTTGTTAATAGTATTGTTGAAAAAAAGGCATTAATTTCTCAAGTGGTCAAAAGGGATGGATGGATCATTGATAGTGGCTTCTCACATCACATGACTAGTGACCTGAGAAAGTTTATCATCTATGAAAAATATGATAGTGGTATAGTAAGATGGGGTGATAATAGTGGTAGTATGATTAGAGGAAGAGGATCCATTTCTCTGGATGGTAAGAACACAATTGATGATGTACTATATGTGGAAGGTCTAGAGAAGAATCTTATCAGTGTTGGAAAATTAGTGGAAAAGGGGTACAGACTGCATTTTAAAGATGACAAATGCAAGATCATAAATGAATGTGGAATAGAGATTGTCATGGGCTCAAAGACTAAAGGCAATGTATTTCATCGTAATTGTGGAAAAAAGACTTATTTGATTGCACAAATAGATGAGAGTTGGTTATATCATAAAAATGATAATCCATGTAAACTTTGATAACATTGTGGCTTTAGGTTCTAAACACATTGTTAGATATTTACAAACACTAAAGAAGCCTACAAATTCTACCTACAAATAATGTCAATTGGGTAAGAAAATAAGAACTACTTTAAGATCTAAAGTTGTAAATTCCAATGGATTATTAGATATTATACATATTAATTTGTGTGGTCCTACTAGAATAAGAATTATACATGGAGATAGATACTTTATGTTACTCATAGTGATTACTCTAGAATGGTATGGGTGACCTTTTAAAAATAAAAATCTGAAGCACTTGAAAAGTTTAAGATATTTAAAATCTTGATTAAGACTGAGACGGGACTCAAGGTGAAGTGCTTAAGATCATATAGAGGTGGATAATTCACATCTCATGATTTAAATACATTTTGTGAAAGCCATGGAATATATAGACAGTTTTCAGATCTACAGACACCACAATAGAATGAAGTTGTTGAAAGGAAAAATAGATCCATTATTGATATTGCAAGAACCATGATGATTGAAGGGAAATTTCAACTCAAAGGAGAGATAGGAAAGACTCCCTATGAACTTTGGTGTCGACATATTCCTACTGTCAAGTATATCAAAATTTTTGGTAGTAACTTCTACATTAAGAGAGATGAGGAAATTGGGAAGTTTGATACTAGAAGTGATGAAGGCATATTTCTTGGCTAATCTACTAAGAGAAAATCATATAGATGCATTGAAAAATAGTAGAAAGTGCAAATGTAAAGGTGGATGAAAACCTTGAGATTTTATCCAAATCAAGTGGATATGAGTGTGATGATCAGATATCAATACAATTAAGAGATAAAAACATAATGGACAGAATAAAATTCAAGATGGTATAGTGAATGAAGTTAATGATGCCTATATAAGTGGAGAGGATAAAGCACCAAATACTAAGGTAAGAAAAAATATTCCAAGCTATGTGAGATTAAATCACTCAGAAGATAAAATCATTATGGATATAAACAAAGGAGTTTAGAGCAGAAGGATTAGAAATGAAGAAGTCTGCTTATTCTCACAAGTAGAACCTAAGGATGTGAAGGAAGCCTGCAAATATGAAAATTGGTACAAATCCATGAAAGAAGAGTTGGCACAAATTCAGAAGAACAATACTTGGATCCTTTTTCCCAGACCAATGGACAAGAATTTTATTAGTACAAAATGGGAGTTTAGAAATAAACCGATTGAAGATTAAGAAGTTGTCAGGAATAAGGAAAGATTGGTATGTAAAGAGTATGCACAAATGGAAGGTATTGACTATGAGGAAACCTTTACACCAGTAAAAATACTGGAAGTGGTAAGACTATTTCCTACTTATGCCACTCATTAGAAATTTAAAGTCTATCAAATAGATGTAAAATATTCTTTTCTAAATGGAGATTTGGAAGAAGAAGTATATATAGAGAAACTTGATGGATTCAAGTTGATTGATGAACCAGACATGGATTAAAAGTTGAAGAAATAACTATATGGGTTGAAGAAAGATCCTAGAGCTTGGTATTCTAGATTAGACAAGTATTTACTAAAACTTGGATATAACAAAGGTAATGCTGCAAAAAATCTATATTTCAAAATTGAAAATGAAAAAATACTGATTGTTGAAGTCTTTGTGGATGACATTATCTTTGGGGGTGATGAGAAGCTAAGTCAAGAGTTTTCCACTAAGATGCAAAATGATTTTGAGATGTCCATAATGGGAGAAATGAAATACTTTCTAGGCTTGCATATTTCATAGTCCGATGAAGGGATATTTATATCTCAGAGAAAGTATTTGAGGGAGTTTCTAAAGAATTTTAGATTTGATGACTCCAAACTAGTAAGTACACCTATGGTAACCAGATGAAAACTAACAAAGGATAATGAGCGACCAAGAGTAAATTACTCTAGGTATAGATTAATGGTTGGTGGTCTATTATACTTGACTCATACTAGACTAGATATCATGATTGTAGTGTGTCTAGTAGCAAGATTTCAAGCTGAACCAAAGAAGAGTCGTGAAGTTGCAGTAAAGAGAATATTTAGATACTTGAAAGAAACAATGGACTTTGGGATATGGTATCCTAAAGGTGAGGATTTTGCTCTGAAAACATATACAGATACAGATTGGGATGGAGATGTTAATGAAAGAAAAAGTACAAGTGGTGGAGCATTCTTCTTGGGTGGAAGATTGGTTTCTTGGACATGTAAGAAGAAAAGTTGTACTTCACAGTCTACTGCAGAGGTAGAATATGTTGTTACTGCTATAAATTGTACCTAGGTAATATGGTTGAAGTAAATATTGTCTGATACCAGAATTGTCTTTAATGAGCCTATTGTCATATTTTGTGATAATTCAAGTGTTATCAATATTTCAAAGAAACAAGTGCAACACTAAAAGACAAAGCACATTTTAATCAAGTTTCATTTCTTGAGAGATAAGGTGAATGTGAAAGAAGTAAACTTGGAGTATCTACCCACCAAAGAATAGATTATTGATATCTTCACAAAGCCATTACCTAAGGATAATTTTGATTATCTCAGAGGTAAGTTAGGGGTGATTGCCCCTCCTACTCAAAACTAAGATGAAAAAGATGCATCGGTCCAGATGAGCCACATGAAAATATCATTAAAATTGGATTGATGTATGGAAACTACTACTGAGGGGGGTAGTAAGCACGGTGAAAGAGAGTTTTTGCAAGATGTTACAAGAGAGTGCAGAATCAAGAAGCTAATTACTTGATCAGTGTATGGAGATCACAAGAATGTGTATGTGCAAGAAATAAAGATGAAGTTCTAGAAGATGAAAAGGAAAAGGAAGATGACATTGATTTGACAAGGATAATTTCATGAGAATAATTAACAAGCCTTTATCATTGATATAAAAGATGGAAAAGAGCATGTGAAAAAGAAGTACAAATTGTTGTACCAAAAGATGAGCTTCAACTAAGGAGAAGAGTACATCCAAGGGGAATAATTTGATGAAGAGAAGAGTATGTAATCTAATTGGAAAAAAGTCAAGCATGTTCCTAGGAGGAGCAAAAGAAGTGTTATTAGAGAGACTCTAAAAGATAATGAAGGATATTGTTGATAGTAATGTTGATTATATTTATACGAGTAAGACTGTGTTGGTAAAATGGGAAGCTCTCCCATCAGGATGCATGACAAGGGAATAACCACATCCTATGGATTCTATAATTCTAGTGGTTGTATTGGGCATTGAAAGGTCAATCTTTTGCTACAACAAAAAATTACACTTGTAACAAGTGGTATCGGAGCTTGGTCACAGGTTCAAATCATGTTGGGTAATGCTGAGGGGGAGATTATTGTAAAATGGTCAACGCTCCCCCATGAATTTTGACAAGGGACTAACCACCTCTTGTGGATCCTATAAGTCTAGTGGTTTTATCAAGCATTGAAAGGTCAATCTTTTGGTGCAAGGAAAATCACACGTGTAACAGACTGTTGGTCTCTGATTGTATTACTATTTTTTCAAATCACATTTTGTTATCATTGCCAAAGGGGGAGAATGTTGGAATAATGAAAAATTTGGAATTTTCATGTGATGGCATTGATGCCAACATAGCAGAGAAAGTGATTAGAAGAATAGATTGGTTGTTGCTAACTTAACTGTTGCAGGTTGGCTAGTGGAAAATAGTGTTCAAAGGTCTGGCGAGAAGTGAATATGATAGATATGGAGTCACGCATGTAGAATAAGGATTTTAAAGGTGTTTACCATGTTCACCCAAATTTTTAGAGTGTTTCATGAATATTTGGAAAGGTAAATAGGCTACAGAAGTTGACTTGCAGAAAAGGTGATAGTTAGTATTAACAGGAAGCCAAAAAAAGGTCTAGTGTGCTCAATAGAGTAAAAATTTCATGGAGCACATTACAAAGTGTTTCTGGGACATACTCAGGTATACTCAACTAAGAGGGCTTCTACTTCAGAGGTCCACATAGCATGTTTTTATTGTTTCTAAGCCTTGTAGATGGTGTTCTTCAGGTTCAGTAAAGAAGAGTGACTAAATCTAATGGCTGGAATAGATTTAGATGATAATGTGCTATTTATGATATTGTAGGATGTTCTTAAAGTATGTGCTTGATGAGTTGGTGATCCACATAGATCAAAAGGACCTGATTGTTTGAATTTTCGATCAATGATAATATTTTAATTTGTATTATTTGTTCTTGGCCGACCTAGTTTGTAAATCGTATTGTGAAGGTACAAAACATGCTATCATAAATATTTATGATCTCGAGGTAGTTTTTATAGATGAAGGCTATAATATAGCAGTCATAAATAGATCAGGTATCAAGAATTGATGCGTTGATTTGAAGAATTGGTTAATTAGGTAACCAAAGAAATTCTCCAAAAGAATAAATAGATAAGACTACCAAATAATAAAATACAAAGTAACGATTATATGCATTCAACTATAATATTATAATATTACTTATATATACATATATACATATATATATATATACATATATATACATATATATATATATATACACACACATATATATATACACACACACACACACACACACACACATATATATATATATAATCTTTATTACTAAATCAATGATAATTAATGTTATATTATCAAATACAATCATTAATAATTAATATCACCTATAATATAATTGTAACCATTACTAATTCATATTAGGAAAGATAATTAATGTCATCCCTTATTAAATTATCTTAGAATATCATTAATAATAACTAACGACTTTTAAAGTTATTTTAAATATATTTTTTACCATCTTTAAATCATGTTAGGATAATAATATTTTAATAATTAATCATTATATCCAAAAGAAATGAATAAACCATAGAGATCCAACTACCACAAGAATGACATACATAATAATCAAATAAACATCATGCCAGCCAAAGAAAAATGAAACAAAAATAAGACTAGAGAACAAATGCACATCCTCACATACTAACCACACACAAGGAAGGATTCAAGGAGGATCCATAAATGTTTGACCGACAACCTGAATTGGTGACTCGTGATAATACCATGGAAAGACTAGGATAAAAGGATTGGACTTTAGTGTTATCTCCATTTTCAACCTCCATCAAGAATGTGAAGGTACACTCAGACCTGCAAAATCAGGTGGAGTCAATGCATGGTACCTATACCATGACACAAAACATGTCTATATACATATATCATGTCAAACATTAACAAACAATGAAGGGGGATTCAAGACATCGTATGGGCCTTACAAGTGAGTAATACAACATCCTCCATACTCATAAAAACACATCAAATAGAAACATCATGAATCAAATAACATTTGCATAATAATAATCAAACATGTGTAAATACATTGGTTAGTATACCGATATATCATAAACAAGTAAATATTCATCATCCAACATCATAAAGGAAAGCATAAGAAATGACCACATTACATCAAAATATTAATCAAAGCATAAATCATAAAGTATTAGCATAAGTAGTCTACAACACATCACCAAAAGTACCATCACATACACCCAAACACATGACAGAAAAGGGCCACATTGTAGGGTATTAGAATCTTGGAGAGAGCTTCAAAACATTCAAACCCTCTAGAGGAGCATTATATTGGGACTCCTTTTCCCTATCAACCTTGGTAAACTATAAAATTTCCAACACTCAGAGACTAAATTTTACTAAGGGAGTCGAGGGTTTCCAAGTCCCAGTGTTCTTGGGGTAGGTTATAGAGATGAATCCAAACTGGGATCTCAAAGATAGATTCTTTGAATGGGTTGAAGTTGGGAGTCTAAATCCTAAATTTAAAACCTATGCCCCCATGAGAAAGGGGTCATTGTTTAGAATCCACTATTTTCTGTATGTTTTCACATGTAACCATGAAAAAACCACTAGGTAGGGCTTTTAGGCCAAAACATTTCTCCCATTGTTCATCACACCACTTTCTAAATCATGAAAAGGCTAACCACTCCCTAGCCCATTTTATAAAATGGATTTTCCTTATACAACTTCATTAAATCCTCCCACGTAGCTTTTATTATCTGAAGAGAAATAACCTTGTTATTAGATATACCAATTCTTACCTGGTTATAGATGTTATGTGCATACTACTTTTTAGCCTCCACTCTTTTTCTTTTGAGGCTTTTGAAGCCCCCCCATGGGCTAGAATTTTGTTTTGAAAAACACCACTTATTTTGAGGTTGTTGATCCCTTGTGAATGAGGGCATTCAGTTCAAAAGATAGGGAATCCTCCCAAGCCCAACCTGGGGGTTGCTATGCACGATTCTTCTTTCACTGCTACCACCACCATGACCTTGAGATGTGCAGCCATGTCTAAAAACGTACACACCACTACTATCACCACTTCTCCTGCCCCACATAGCCAAAAGTTCTGTGAATGGATCAAATTATTTTAGATTTATAATCTATTGTAATTTCATAAATTTTATATTACATTTTTTTTATATTGTATATTTTAATTTTCATAAAATAATCATTAAAATTTAAATTCATAATGATTTGTTGATTATAAATTGAATTTTTATACCTATTTTTTAAATTTTAGAAATCAAATATTCTTAGATCAAATTACTTAATGATTTATTTTCTATTTTTGAAAAAGTGAATAAAAATGTCAAATCAATCATTTAATATATTGGTAAGAATAAAAGTTATTTTGTATTACATGTTGCTTGCATTTTTAATTTTTATATACACTATTAAAATATTAATAATTTAATTAAAATATATTTATAATTATATGTGAAATAATTTATGAATATAATTTGAATGATACATTCATAACACTAATCAATTTCAATGTTTCAAATTAAACTTATACGTGTCGACTTGAGTGCAAGCTTCCTCAATTGTAACAATGGAAAACTAGGAACACTTAAGGCTTTAAATTCAAAACTTATATATATATATATATATATATATATATATATATATATATATCACCTATAATATAATTGTAACCATTATTAATTTATATTAGGAAAGATAATTAATGTCATCCCTTATTAAATTATCTTACAATATCATTAATAATAACTGATGACTTTTAAAGTTATTTTAAATATATTTTTTACCATCTTTAAATCATGTTTAGGATAATAATATTTTAATAATTAATCATTATATCCCTAAAGAAATGAATAAACCATAGAGATCCAACTACCACAAGAATGACATAAACATAATAATCAAATAAACATCATGCCAGCCAAAGAACAACGAAACAAAAAGAAGACTAGAGAACAAATGCACATCCTCACATACTAACCACACACAAGGAAGGATTCAAGGAGGATCCATAAATGTCTGACCGACAACCTGAATTGGTGACTCACAGTAATACCATGGAAAGACTAGGATAAAAGGATTGGACCTTAGTGTTATCTCCATTTTTAACCTCCATGGAGAATGTGAAGGTACACTCAGACCTACAAAATCAGGTGGAGTCAATGCATGGTACCTGTACCATGACACAAAACACGTGTATATACATATATACATATATCATGTCAAACAGTAACAAACAATGAATGGGGAATCAAGACATCGTATGGGCCTGACAAGTGAGTAATACAACATCCTCCATCTTCATACAAACACATCAAATAGCAACATCATGAATCAAATAACATTTGCATAATAATAATCAAACATGTGTAAATACATTGGTTAGTATACTGATATTATAAACAAGTAAACATTCATCATCCTACATCATAAAGGAAAGCATAAGAAATCACCACATTACAGCAAAATATTAATCAAAGCATAAATCATAAAGTATTAGCATAAGTACTCTACAACACATCACCAAAAGTACCATCACATACACCCAAACACATGACAAAAAAAGGGCCACATGGTAGGGTATTTAAATCTTGGAGAGAGCTTCAAACAATTCAAACCCTCAAGAGGAGCATTAGGTAGAGACCAAGTCTTATTGGAAGCCACACCAATAGTCTCTAGAGGGGCTTCTTGTTCTCCGATGAGATATTTTCTCCAATCTCTTGATTGAGAAAATCACCAAGGGGGTCGGGTAGGTTATAGAGATGAATCCAAATTGGGATCTCAAAGATAGATTCTTTGAATGGATTGAAGTTGGGAGTCTAAATCCTAAATTTAAAACCTATGCCCCCGTGAGAAAAGGGTCATTGTTTAGAATCCACTATTTTCTTGTATGTTTTCACATGTAACCATGAAAAAACCACTAAGTAGGGTTTTTAGGCCAAAAAAATTCTCCCATTATTCATCATACCACTTTCTAAATCATGAAAAGACTAACAACTCCCTAGTCCATTTTATAAAATGATTTTTCCTTATACAACTTCATTAAATCCTCCCACATAGCTTTTATTATGTGAAGAGAAATAACCTTGTTATTAGATATACCAACTCTTACCTGGTTATGGATGTTATGTGCATACTACTTTTTAGCCTCCACTCTTTTTCTTTTGAGGCTTTTCAAGCCCCCCATGGGCTAGAATTTTGTTTTGAAAAACACCACTTATTTTGAGGTTGTTGATCCCTTGTGAATGAGGGTTGTACGCCTCTCTCTCCAGTTTCCCATAGCTTTCCAAGGGCGGGGGTTAGTAGCAAAGGTTCACAAGTGCATGCAAATCAAATACGCAATAACTACTAAACGAATAACAGAAACGCGAGCAATAAAATGTACAAACAAGAGAAAGGAAGACAAACGAATGCAAACCCTTCGATGCTTGAAGCTTCTATTGTTTCTCTCTACTCCTTCCG
>MU224858.1:7003501-7023399 GCA_018584345.1 Thuja plicata
AACTTGTTTCAATTGTGTTCTGATTAATTAACTCATTGGATGCATCTTCTCATTGAATTTTGCAAAAAAAATGCATTTCTAATTAAAATTACGCTGTTTTTTAAGTTCCCGAGTTTTTGTCAAAAACTGGCCGAGTTTGTCCCAAATTTTTTTTCCAGGGCTTAGCGAGTTTTAGCCGAGTGAGAGTGTTGCAAATTTGATTTGGAGTATCTAGGTTTTTGTCTTTAAATTCTGTATACTTCTTTCTTTTTCAATTCTACAAGTCAAAGCTCTTGGACAAGGGATAGAGATTGGCTGGACGGAACACCTGAAAGGAAGGGCGTGAGATTAAAAAAAAAGAGGTGACAAGAAAAAGTCATTGTTTTGATAGAGATGGATTTGAAAAACCTAAAAAGGGAAAGAGGGATTGGTTTTAGGTATCCATTCATCCACCAGATTAAAAAAAATAGGGTATTGTTGTGTGGAACAAGAGGGATTTTCGCGGAAAGAATAGGGGCCCTGAATAGGCCTCATAAATTGAATTAAACTCTAGATTTGGGAAGCGGTTGGGTTGTAGAGAGGCTCTAAGAAGTATAGCAATGCTTTCCATTTACTGAATAAGTTCATTTTTCCTATCATTTGAGTAGTTGTGTATATTCATGTTGATTGTGTAAAGTGTAATTATAGTTTCAAAAGGTTGGATTGAGAATAAAATTATCATAATATTGAGTTGTTACTGTAATTTGGGGTTTCTCGCATTGAAATTATATTCTTGCTGAAGTAAAATGATAGAATATCAAGTACTTTTGATTATTTATATAGTTCTATTATTTTTATTTATTTTTATAAAAGTGGCAAAGCCACAAATTTTATTAAAATAAAATTCGGCAGAAAATAATCAGGAAGAAAACTCCGGTTGTAGCGGTAAAACAAAATATGAATCCTAAAAGAAGCTACCCCATCCCCCACCCAATATCAAAAACTATATAGTTCTGATTATTGCATTAATAGCTAGAGGATGATATTTCTAGGATTTCAAATTTGGCTGACAAGATTGATAGTGTAGTTGCCTGTAATTGACAATAGTCAATTACCTAATAAATTGACCATTTCCTCTATATTTGATTGAACAAGTACCTATTTATCTAAATAATTATTTATTTGTCATCCACTTATTAATTAAATAATATTTATTATTTAATAAATAAATCAATGTTTATCCATTTTCACCCAATCTTGTTTCTACGCTTAATTGTCCTCCTAATGTCCACCTTAAGTAAATAAATTACAATATTTATTTATATAAGTCTCCTTGTACCCTTTACAAAAATTAAATAAAGATATTTATTTAATTAATTTTTCCATCCACTTTGCATTAATGGGTCAAAATTAATTATTCAACTAATCCTTCACTTACACATACTAAATTTGGCTAAATTATGAAATGTATACAAACACTTGTGGGAGAATGTTGGGAGGTGTTGTAAATCCTGCATATAAAAATATTTTGTATTTTGCAATGATGTGATCCATGTCTATATAGGATGCTACACATTACAATTAAGCATTATTTTTCTATGGAAAGTTATATATGATGTTGTAAATGTATCTATCTAGGTAGAGCATTAGGCATGGTCATATAGTCCACTAGGCTCATTAGGTGAATCCATTTACTAGTTTTGGATCATGCATTCAATATTATAAAAATTATTCAATAATTTTATTAGAGTACAAGTCAAACTTGGATGATAGAATTAGATAAGAGTGATTGATTTTTATTAGGGCATTGATTTTAAGGAGCTTGGAGTGATATGTGTGGTATTCATTTTTCTTTGATTATTCTCATGGGAATAGGGTAAGCATACCAATAGTAGTTATAGCTAAATTTGTGCATCTATAGAACCTAAACTATATATTGATTTTTGATGATATCCTTTGTTGTTGTCTTTGTATGCGGATTGGAAGCTTAAACAATATGTTTTGGCTTTTGGGTATTAATAGAGATCCTTATAGAAATTGTAAGTGTCAAAGGGTAAAAAAGGGACCATTTCAAAGTGTTTCCCAACACCTACCTAAAGATGCCTTAATAATCCTGGAGTCAAAATTGCCAGTACTTATGAACAAATATACTAGTAGTCATGTACAAATGTCTCATAGTGGTGCACAAAAGACAATTATGAACTCAAAATGCTAAAAATATTGGTATATGTGAAACTTATTAATGGGCTACACGCTTGACTATTGGCGCTCTTCCCCTATCAAGAATTATTTTTCACTATTTCAAAGGGAGGTTGCATATTGCATTATTTTAGGTCCTTGGTTGAGAGAATTGATCTTTACATTAAGGTTTAGAACATAATATTGTGTTTTAATTATTTTTTTCAAATGGCTCTCTTTTGAGTGTATAGTTTTCTTTCTTTCTTCTAATGTGTACTTTATTTCATGTTTATAAAATTTGTATAAATTGTATAACTTGCATCATTTCTTATTGAATTAATGTAGGAAACCATTTATGCTTCCTTAAAAAAAGTTGACAATGTATAATTTTAATTTCAAGCTTTAAAATTTTAAAGCTTAGATATGCAACTATAGAAATGACCTTAGTGAACTATATATATATATACAATTTTTTGTTCTAAATATGCAACTCTTAAGGAACCATTCACTTTAAAATGTCAGTATTTGTTATCACCTTTGAAAGATATAGATTTTCTAGTACAACCATCTTGTGGAGGGGAGTTTCATTTGTATATATTTGATCTCTTTCAATTTTACACACATATGAATATATTATTAATAATTATTTTTAAGTGGAATATTTATAAATTATTTAATTGAATTAAATAATTTTGATTGAAAATAGGTTTAAAAACTCACTTGTGGGGCTCTCTATTTATAGTGCTATTAGATTTCTTAACTTAAACATATTTGTATTTATTTTCATATTTTAGAATTACATAGCAGTTAAATTTATTTTAAAATCAATCATATTTAAAGTTTCATGCTAAAATGCATGGTAGTCAAAATAATAGACATTGAGTGTGTAGAAAGAAATTATTTAACATTCTTAAAATACCATTATTATGATAGTACTATCAAAATTATGAATAAATATAGTATGCTTGAAGTAAAATGGATTACTTCTAAATTAAAGAGAGTATTTTTTTTCAACACATTAGATTCATGTAACATTCAAATTAATATTTAAATTGCATATTTGAATAGTGGAAATAATACTAACATTGTCTATAATTAAAAGAATTATTTAACATACTTCAAATAAAACTGATTATATCTAAATCAATATATATTATTTTTTCAACATTTTAGAATTACATAACAATTTAAATAACATGTTTTAAACTTTCATATTGAAATTGTATAATAGTCAAAATAATTATGATATTATCTCTCTACACTGAAAAATTATATAAAACTACCTACCAATCACAAGACTATTTAAAATTATCTTGTTTTAAATTTTATATTGAAATTGCACATAGCCAATTGGATAATAGTAAAAACAAAATATAATATTATCTATCTACAAGAGAAAAATCATTTAACAAATGCTTAAATAAAATAAAAAATTGAATGCTTCTAAAATAACAGTCAAAATAATACTGACATTGAGTAACCCAAACGAGGACTCTTTTAATAAGCACATTTGAAATATAATGTTCTCATCACTCTCGCCAACTTAGTCAAGACATTCAAATGGGATTCTGCTAAAGAAGGAATTCTTCCCGATCTTACTCGGGATGTTCCAACTGTGCTCATGTCCAAAGTTCGAATCACACCTCGCCCATCATAACAAACAACACTGGTTTGGAATATATATATATATTTTCTCCTTTTAAGTTTCTTTTACTTATTTCTACATTAAAAAAAGAGGACTATTTTATTAAAAAAAGTAGTTTACAAAATTTATTTAGAAAATTTTGATTTGAAAATAACATAAGTGAAAGATAAACTTTTAAAAAGCAAGGGCAATAAATTAACTTATCTACTACGAATTTAATATATTCATTTGAAAATAATTCAAACTGGAGTATTTTTATTTAAAATATTTAAATGAAAATGAACTTTCAACCATTAAATCCGTGACACAATAAATGCATATCATTTTGTAAGAATGCAATTTTCTAGGGGTAAATATAAGTTTCAGTTGTGTTTTAACTCAAATGCAAAAAATTTAATAGTGCATGAACAATTTTAACACGATAACAATTATGCATCCTATTTTTTAATGTACAAATTTTTTTAAAGCTATGAACTTTATTGATTTTTAAAAAATATTTTGTAGATGATTTTTTCAATGACATACTCTAGCTATGTCACCTTTCAATTTTTTGCTAGTTTCTTCCTCCGAAGTTCCCTCAACAATGCACCAAACACCAGATTTAAAAACATACTGTCCCCTCACTTTGGAATTAATGCAAAATGATAAATGTGGAGGCTATATAAGATAGAGTAATAAGGATATTATAGAAAAAATATTTTAGTCATTTTTTCTTGACATTATTTAATCGTCTTCTTCTATATCATTAAACCTTATCAAACACAAATTTTGAAAAGACTACTCCTCGTGCTTGGGAAGTAATAAGAAAAGGTATATTGAGGGGTGATATAAGATAGGTCATAATAGTTATACTATAGAAAATAATATTTTTATTATTTTTTCTTGACATTCTTTAATATTTGCTTTTATATCCTTCCTGCAGAGATTTTTTATATACATTTTTCTTTATGAAATATCTTATTATTACTTAAGCTATGTTCCCACATAAATTGGCCAAATTTGAACTGGGTTCGAAGTCGATGTTTTGGTGGAGACTTAGGTCTCATAGTCAGCCTGGTTTGATTTTGAATTATAAAATGTTTGAGAGGTATACAAACACCACATCTCTCCTCTTTTTAGTAAGAATCATAATCAATTACAAGCAATCAAGTATTCAAACAATCTAGGTGAATTTAAGATTTGAAGGCAAACATCCAAGATCTAGCATTTCTTCAAGCATTCAAGGCAATTTGAAGGCAATATTCTCCATTGTAGAAAGCTTCTCTCCCATGAAGGCCAAGTAGAGGAGTTCATGTAATCAATCTAGAAGATCCTTTCTTCCATCCACATATATTATTATTTCATAGAAAGTGATTATCAAGCATAGAAACATTAAATATCTAGGAGTGACATTCATATCCTACGACCCCTTATGACCCCTTAGCATACATAATGGGTTCTAGTTGTCCTAGTGGGCCCTGAGATGAATTAATGTGTCCTAAGGGGCTGTACATGTCCTAAGGAGTCCTAAGGGGATGTAGAATACATTAAAGGGTCAATTGGTGTTGATAGTAACCCCTTAGGACCCATTAATGTATCCTAGGACCCCTTGCGGCACATTAAATTTTCATATGTGTCATAAGGGGTCCTAGGATACATTATAGGGTCCTAGGGGGTCATAAATGGTCCTAAGAACAATTAATGTATCCTACAACTCCTTAGGACTCGTTATGACCCCTTAGGACCCCTTAACATACATAATGGATCTTTATTATTCGAGGGGGTCCTACGACACATTAATGTGTCCTAAGGGATCATAGGGATCCTATGATACATTAATGTATCCTAGGACCCCTTATGACCCCTAGGGCACATTAATGGTTTGTATGTGTTATAAGGGGTCGTAGGATACATTAATCGGTCATAGGACTATTTATGACCCATTAATGCGTCCTAGGACCCCTTATGACACATTAATTGGTTGTATGTTTCATAAATGGTCCTAAGGGGTCATAAATGGTCCTAGGACCCATTAATGTATCTTACAACCCCTTATGATAGATAATGAGTTGTATGTGTCAGAAGAGGTCCTAGGACACACTAATGGGTCCTAAGGGTTCATAAATGGCCCTGGGGCCTATTAATGTATCCTGCAACCCCTTAGGACCCCTTATGATACATAATGGTGTTGATATATTATTAAGTATTGTGCATATATGTCCTGGCATTAATGTTTTGTCATTGATGTCAACATATTCCTACTATTGGTGACAGTGTTCTTGTGTGTTCCTGAGATGTTCAGTGAGAAGATTACTTTGGTATGGATACTATATTGAACATCAGGTTTTGTGAAGGTACAGACGGTTTCATTAATGTCTTTAATTGATCTATGTCAACTTACAGAGGATAGCGTAATAATTTGAGTAAGTTGTGAAGGATTTATCAAAGAGTGGTATTTTGGTTGTTCAGGAAGCGACATTATTTTAGTTATTGGATCGGTGTGGATTGGTTATGAAATATTCTTGGTTGCTAACCTAGTGGTGAGTTTAGGACATGAATGTGTGTCCTCAACTCGAGTGGTTCATGATTTAAATTTTGGCATGCTATTTTTCTTTTATGACAGTGGTTGTTGTTTAGTGTTCCTGATGGACAATGTAGAGATGAGTATGGATTATGAAGACAGAGTTGTTCCTATTGATGATGTGATATTTCATGTTGCTTGCTGATGTTTCATGACTGTGTCCTATTCGTGTTGTTGGATCGTGTTGGATTATGTGATCGGAATTGAAGATTTTCATGTGGCATTTTGATGTTCTTCATTGTTCTTGGCTGACATGGTGGCATAGCGTGTTGCGAAGGATCATGGTGTAATATATGGATCTGAAGCTTGTTCGAGGATGTTCATATGGATCATTTCTATGTCTTAGTCGAGATTCAATGGATTGCATTGTGTATTGAGTTGTATTGAATTAATATTTTGTAATTAGGTCCCTGGCTGACTTAGTTGAGATAAATTGATGTAATATACATATAAAGATGTAATAATTTGTGATTGTGAATGTGCGAGAGTGTATATATGTGCTGTGAGATAAGAGGTATGAGTGGAATATGCAATTGAGGTAGAGATTTGATGTACTTCGTTGGAACTATTTTGGCATATCATACATGTTGTTTATTAGTTCGTAAGATATAGATTGTTGCCCGTTGTGAATTGTGATAAGAGATTATTGTAAGACAGTGAGCCTTGCTTTGGGTTGAAGCCCTTGTTATATTTGAGTAGTGAGCTCTAGGCAGTGTGCTTGAGTGCATGTGCATTCCCCTTTATAATACTCCTAATAGGATATAGTGATTTTGATAGAGTACATTCATCTTGTGGGTTTGATCCCCACTGTGGTTTTTTCCCCTAACCGGGTTTCCACGTCAAAAACCTTGGTGTTATGTGTTGATTATTGTGTTATGATCTTGCATTCATGTTTATCATTTAGATTTGAAATTAAGTTTATATTTTGGTTAAATTTTTGGAGTTTTGTGACACAAATGATTCACCTCCCTCTTAGTTGTGTGTGCTGCCTTAATTATAACAATTGGTATCAGAGCTAGTGTCCTCTTTTTGAAGCTTGACTTCTTGAGGAGATCTGGGATGGTAGTCTTTAAGAAGGAGAGTCCAGGATTTGATAGTACAAACTATGCTATATGGAAGGACCGGATGATTACACATTTGAGATGTATTAGTGAAGAACACTAGGAAGTCAAAAAGAAGTCCTACACCCCTCCCAAAAATATTTCTACTATGACTCCTAATGAGAGTAAAGAATTTGTGTACAATGTGAGAGCATAAGAAGCCTTGTTGATTTCCCTATTAGATGCACAATATACAAATGTTATGGGATTAGAGACTAGATGTTAGGTATGGATAAAATTAGAGACATTACATGAAGGAGATTTGTTCGTGAAGCAAGCTAAGTTGCAAAGCCTGAAAGGAAAGTATGAAGCATTGAATATGAGTGAAGATGAGAACATTACTACCTATGTGAATAAGATCATCAAACTTGTTTGTGCAATCAGATGTGCTAGTGGAACCTTAGATGAGAATGAAATTGTTTCTAAGATTTTGAGATCCTTGTCTCTTGCTTATAATCACAAATTTGTTTCTATTGAAGAAATCAAAACTGTGGTACTTGTGACAAGAGATTCTTTGATTGGTAATTTATCTTCTTTTGAAATGAGAGAGTTTAAAGATAGTCTTCCTAAAGTTAAAAATGCATTTAAAGCTACAATTTCTAACGATAAGAAAATATATGATTATGGAGAAAGTTCATCCAAGTATGTATCTAGATATGATAAGGAATGGGCAAAGATTGAAGAAGAAGAAAGGAAGCTTGATGAGTTTGAAGCCCTAATTGCAAAGAGACTACCTGAGGGATTTGGTAAGTATCAAGGAAAGTTACCTATGAAATATTTTGCATGTAATAAGATTGGTCATATTGCTTAAAGATGTCATGATAAAGAACCTAAGTACAAGCCTAAGAAACTCGAGTCAAAATATCAAAAGAAGTGGTATTATGTTGTTGATAAAGGTGTAACTGACGATGAATCTGAAAAGAGTGAAGATGAAATTGTGTTTATTGCTCTAAAAGATGAAAATCCTAATTTAAATGATGAGAAAGCCTTGATTTCGCATGTAGATAGAAATAGTTTACAAAAGAGATAGAAAAGACACAAGAACTAAATTAATGAAAAAAAATACTTGATGCTATTAAGTTTTAGCATAGCATGCGACTAAGGTGATGGTAGAAGATATTTGTAAAGTTGTTGACAAGTGCAAAAGTTGAAAAAATTTATATTAAAGGCCTAGAACTTTACCTATGTTGTTTTCATTCCTAAGGTTAAGAATTTTAATAAAAAAAACTATGAATTCACAACGATTTCTTTGTCTAATACAACATAGAAAATTGTTTTTAAGGCCATGAAAATGAAGATTATGGATGGTATCGTCATAGTGCATGAGACTTCACTCTATCAAGTTGAAGCAAAAAGGTAATGATCAATAAATAAGACATGAACTAAGCTCATGATAAAATCTCATAGAAGTTCTTGATCAAAATAATATAAAAATTTAAATTATTTTAAGATTGATGCAATTAGGTTTAATAATGCACCTAGGTATATAACTATATTCTTCAATCTTGTATTATCTTCTTATTAATTTTTCACCAATAGATTTATGTCATCCCAAAAGGAATTTACATAAGAGTGATCTATCCTACCGTTTTTAAGGAATTTACATAAGAGTGATCTGTTCTACCATTTTTTACATTATTATAATTAAGGTTCTTAACAAATCCCTAAAGATTGAGATGGAGGTAATTTAAAAGGGATCTAGGTCTCTTCAAGGGTAAGGAATATTTCCCACTCTAATTTTGTTGATGGCACGCTTATATTTGGAAAAGCTAATGCAAGAGAAGTCAATTCAATCAAGAAAAAATTAATGTAATATGAGTTAGTTGTTGGATAGAAGGTGAATGGTAGCAACGAATACATCTCAGTCAAAGCACATGCATAGAAATTGGAGTGGAGGTCAGTTGGAGTGACATCAACAATGACGATCACAAACTCTGTTTTAAATGCTGTCTCGACAGTGGCAGAAATCAGTTCTTATCAACATTCAATTTAAAGAAAATAAAAGCAACACGTAACTTTTTGGAAAATTCAGAAACGGTGGGTGTTTATCATCTTCTGGTCTTCTATTTCTTTCATACTCCCAGTGAAAGGACAATACAAATGCAATTTATTTCATATTCTCAGTCAAGGACAAAAATGCAATTTCAATTAACTAATGCAAGAGAAGTCATTTCAATAGAGAAAATTTTAATGTAATATGAGGTGGTTGTTGGATAGAAGGTGAATGGTAGCAATAAATACATCTCAGTCAAAACACATGCGTAGAAATTGGAGTGACATCAACAATTACGATGACAATCTTCTGTTTTAAATGCTGTCTTGACAATGGCAGAAATCAATTCTTATCAACATTCAATTTAAATCAAATAACTTAATACATTCATATAAGTGACTCTTGTTTTCCTTGTTGCAGTTTATTAGTATAAAGCAAATAAATTAATACATACCCGTGTGTTGTTTGTTATTTAGGACATCTATAGATAAAGAAAATAAATAGATGAGAAAGCAGATTAGTACATTTTCAATCAGAGAGGTATGTTTTATAAAGTGTAGTTCTTGTAAGTGTGATTGAAAATATAATAAAAAGTGTTTTTTTAATAATTTAATGTGTTCAATATATTTGCCATGTTAGTTTCTTATAAAGATGGTAAGCAAAGTGATTGAGGGGAATCAACATTATAGGTTTCTTTAACATGAACCAAAGCTCATTGCTTAAATAACTTTGTTAACTCAAATAATATACATTTTGCAGATTATTTAAAATCTTAAAATGTAATACATGATTTTAAAAACTTTTTATTCATACCAATTTTTTACAATATTTAATATTCAAAATAGTAGTTTCAAAATTAATTATATAATTTTTTTAAATTAATTTATACAATATTTTAAAAACAAACTAATAATTAAATTTTAAATTTTAAATTATCCAAATTAATTTATACAATATTTTAAAAACAAACTAATAATTAAATTTTGATTTTTTATTTTAAATTATCTAAATTACGTGAGAAATCACAATCATTATCCTTAACAGCATCTTAAAAGAGTATTTCAATCTGTAGCTGGCCGTGCTGTAAGGCAACTTTGAAAATGGTTCAATTTAAGATTTCCTGTTGAAAGGAACAATTTGGACTCTTTCACTTTTAATTTCCCAATATATCTATTCAACCAATGCTCCATAGTTTGAAACGCTTAAGTTAAAATCAATTTCATAGCTACGTTAAAATCAATTTCATAGCTACGTTAAAATCAATTTATGAAATGTTGTCAGTGTTGTCACCTTCCCCCAAAAAAACAAACATAAATAGAGAGGCCATAATTTCAACTTAAGCACGAACACGACGTGTTGACCGGCGAGTGCTCCTTCTTCAGTCCACCAGACTTTCGGAAACCAAAACCAACACGTAACTTGCTGCCAAACTGTGTATTTAAATGTGCAATCTTTGTAAGAATGTGCACCACCATTCTCAGCTCTGCAAGCAATCCATTCATTTGTCATGGAAGAAACACTATCTCTTCTTACTTATCTTCCCCCCTTCCATTTCCTTCACACTCCCACTCTACAACTCACTCTTTTTCCCTTGTCCTACTTTCACTTTTTGCTCTTTCTCTTTTCTTTTCATCAACTAAGAAGAAGAAGAAGGTGGTATGGCCTCCATCTCCACCAAGGCTGCCATTGTTGGGCAAATTGCATCAGCTCAGAAAGGGTGGAAATCTTCTTTCTGCTTTGACAGCCATGGCCAAAACATATGGGCCTGTGATGACAGTGTGGATGGGTCCATCCCCCATTATTATCCTCACCGGCCAATCTCCAATCTGGGAGGCTTTGGTTAACCAAGCCTCCAATTTCTCTGGTCGCCCTCCTCTCTATTCTAGGCAGTTTACCAGTGCCTCTTTTAGAACCATGATTAGTTCTCCCTACAATCAGCATTGGACTAAGCTCAGAAGACTTCTCCACAACAATGTTCTCAGCCCTGCCCACGTGGCACTCCAGACCTCTTCTCACCAGTCCAGTCTGAATAAACTCATCAAGAAACTAGAAAAGGAGGTGAAAGCGAGGAATGGAATTGTGAAGCCCTTTTATGCATTGAAGATGATGGCTATGAACTTTATCGCCCCCTTGTGCTTTGGCCAGGACTTTGAAGACGATGATTTCTTGTCCCAGCTGGAAGAATATGTAGCTGAAGATATTTATCTGAGTAAAAGAGGAGATATGCTTCTGGATCAATTTCCTGCTGCTCGTTTCTTTGTTCCTTCGTCAATCAGGACTGAAAGGAGTTGGAAGTCTCTCCGAGCTGATGTTCTGCGTCTCATGTTACCCTTCATTCGATTTGCTCGCAGTTACAGAGAGTATTTGAGGCGAAATGCTCCCAGCACTTTCTTGAACTGTTTGTTGTCTGTTGGGGAAGAGGAGGAAGAAATGGGTGAAAGGAAATCAAAGTTATCAGATGAAGAAATAGCTTTCAACTTGTATGAGCTCTTCCTTCTGGCAGTAGACAGCACTTCTACTGCAATAGAATGGGCTCTGGCTTATCTCATAACCAATCCTCACATCCAAGAGAGGGCTTATGAAGAGATAGTACAGCAAGGAAAAGGTGGGTTGTTGAGTTTAGAGGATCTGAAGAAGCTTCCATACATGCAGAGTTTGGTGAAGGAAACGCTGAGAAAAGAATCGATAGCACCGCTAGGGATGATTCACCAGACAGAGGAGGAGTGTAAGGTGATGGGATTCACCATTCCTGCAAAGGCGGGAGTGCTGTTCAATCTACACAGCGTGTCGAATGATCCGGAGGTGTGGAAGAAGCCCGATGAATTCAGGCCAGAGAGATTTATGGAGAAGAATGAAGAGATGGAGAATGTGAGAATGGCGTATCTTCCATTTGGAGCAGGAAGGAGGGTGTGTGCAGGAATGGACGTGGCGAGCGTGCATGTACCCATCACTCTCGCCAACTTACTCAAGACGTTCAAATGGGATTCTGCCCAGGAAGGAATTCTTCCCGATCTGACTCGGGATATTCCGAGCGTGCTCATGTCAATGAAGTATCACTTGGAAGCCAGAATCACACCTCGCCCATCATAATCCTTATCGTTTCGTTCTTTCAAAATAATAAACAACACATAGGTTGTACCTAAGATTGTCTATGTTTCTATCTTTTCTTTTGGTCTCATTTCTTATAAAGTGGGAGCTTTTGCACTTAACTAGACTTGATCTTGATTCTTGGTAGGCTCATTCAAAACCATTCAACTTCACGAAATAGACCAAGGACCCATTAATTTCTCTTATAATTTTCAATGTAAAAAGAGTGTTGTTTATGTAGGACAAATGCTCTATTTTTATAAGTATCAATGTAACAAGAGTGATATATAAGGAGGGTGAATGGTGGTCCTCTCCTAATAAGTATAATATGTATGATGTTTTTTCTATATTATAATATTATGTATAATTTTGTTTTATAAAGAGGTAAGGAGAGCAAGAAATAATAGAAAAAGAACAAAATGACCATAAATATAAATTTAAAAGGAAAGAAAAGTAAATAGTATAAATAAAATAATTACTATAAGATTGAATTTTTATAATTAAACATAAATTTAAATTTAGTAGAAATAAATATTTACTAAAAGATTGAAATCTTTTAGATGATTAAGAAAATCTATTGAGCAAGTAGCTTCCAAATCCCTAATTAGGTCAATTGACATTTGATGTATAGTTTTCATTTAAGATGTTCAAGGCTTAAGATTATTTCAAAGATGTTTAAAAATTCCTCAAAAAGACATGGGATTTGTAAGGTTAGGTGTTAAGTTTGAGATTCCATTTCAAACCCTCAAACAATTATTGTACCTATTGAACCTTAAGGAGGGGTTGACTCTTAAAATATAAACAAGTCTAAAATAACTTCACTAAACATTTTTTTTTCCTTTTTGTGTTGTACATTTTGAATATAAACATATTTTGTACTTTGCAATGGTGTAGTCATCTATATTGGATGCCACACATTACAATCCAACATTATTTTTATGAGAGATTGTATATGACATTATGAATTTATTTTATGTGGGTGTCACATTAGATATGGTCATGTTTTAGTGAGCACATAGTGAACTAAGCTCATTCAATGATTTTGGATCAATGCAAAATGCATTTAGTATCGTAAAAATTATTTAATGATTTAACCATGAATATAAGTAAGACTTGGATACTAAGATTAGATAAGAGTAATACTACTGTTTTGGAAAACATATTATGATTTTTTAAAAAGTGTTTGTCAACCTTAAAATCCTAGCTATAATGATGCAATATAACTAAAGAATCTCCAATGCAATATGACTAAAGAAGCTCCAATTAAATTGATCATATTTTTAATTTTGAGAATTTTGTGTATAAGGGTAAAAGCAATTTAATCAAATCATATGATAAGAAAATAATTTTAATAATTTAGACAATTTTGTGTATAAGGATTAAATCAATTTAGCAATTAAAATAATATTGAAATTGTGTTTTAATTAAACAAATTGTTCATATTTAATACATTTGTAAATGTTGGTAAATTTATAGACAATTGCCTATTTAGACTATAACTAATCATTTTGAAAATGATTGATTGTAATTGATTATTGTTGAACATGGTTTGGACACCATAGTCACAACAATAACTTTCTTTACACGGGTCTAAACTTACCCCTTAAACAAATACAATATCTTTTGAAAAAAAATCATCAACTCAAATAATATGCATTTTGTTAATTATCTAAGATCCCCAAATGTAAAACACAACCACTTTTGCACTATCTTAGCTTTAGTTGACAATAGTTTTCAACAATCTATAATATTAAAATTAATGCTTTAAACTCTATTGTATATTTTTATTTCAACCTTTTGTTATAAATTACATTTAATGACCTATCATCAAAATATAGACAAATAAACTTAAAAAACTAACATTTTGAAATTACTTAAATCTATCTTATTTATGCTCAACATTGTGCATGTATCTATTCAATATTGACCTATGAGATAGTCTAATTTATATTATAAGGAAAAAGAGATGCATTTATAATGATTTACATTAGTCTAAAGATTTAATAGAAGATGAATCTGGATTAGTTTTAGATAAGTTAATCAAATCTGAGAGGCTTGGTTAACGTTGTTGTGAGGAGTATTCAATTTGAGAAAATAAATTTTTTTCTGATATTTCCAAAGGTAGTGTTGTTTCATGGACTATGGTAGTGTTGACCAAATATAAAATGCAGCGATTTCATATAATAATAGTAATAAAGAAACGTAAAATGCACCCCTTTAATAAAAATATACAAAAGAGGATTCAGCCAGCCAGCCTTTTGGATTTAGAAAAGAATATCAGCATGTAACAACAAAAAAAATTTATAAAACAAATAATAAGAATAATGTTTTTCTATATAATAGTTTGCAATATATACAGATTTTTTTTAATAAATTTGTTTTTGAATGTCATCTATTTATTTTATTTAAGCATATAAATTGTTTGAATTCTTATTATATGTGTATGTTTCTATTTTTTACTTAGAAAATGTTATATTTAAATAGTATTAATAGTCATAATATGATATTATAATTTAAATATTGAGAAGGATTATTTTACAATATTTTGTACTAATTTTTTTATTTAGAATCTTTCTTATTGGAGAATAACATAAGCCAATGAAAAGCTTTTAAAAAACAAAGGGCAATAAACTAACACATCTACTACTAATTTGATACTCTCAATTGAAAATAATACAAGTAAAATAATTTTACTGAAAATATATCAATGAAACTGAATTTTTATTAAAAAAAATCAACAAAATACGTGACACAAACAAATGCATATTATTTTGTGAGAAATCCACTATACCGATAAATATAATTGTTAGTTGTGTTTTAACTAAAATAAAAATAAATTAATAGTACATGAACAATTTCAAAACAATAACAATTGTGCATCCCATTTTTTTCGTATAGTAAATTTTTTAAAGCTTTAAAATTGAATGATTTCATAAATATTTTATAAACAATTTTCTTAATGATATAGTCTAACTATATGACCATTCATTTTTTGTTAGTTTATCTAGAAGCCAAATATGATAGAGTAAAAGGGATAATCATGGACCATAAAATGCTAAATCCCTAGGAGGCATTAGCTCTCCCATGCTAGGAATAATGATGACATACTTACTATCTAACAAGTGAAAGGATGATATTGCACTAGAGAATTACTCCATGTTAGGACACTAGCAAAAAAACATGGGTGTGCCATTAATATTTTAGCATTTTAGAACTATAATTTTTTTAGAAAAAAATCTTCTAATATTAGATTTACAATGTAGTCCTATTTATGCTAACCTCAAGGAATTATTTTTAGATGTATAAAACTCAAGACCACAAAAATAAGGTTTCAACACAAAACAAATTTTAAAAAAAGAATAAAAAAATAGAAATGTAAACATTTCTAATTTTTTTAGTGGTTAATAATTATCAATTTGACTAATAATATAATTGTGAGGTAATCAAAATGGCTACACTTGTACAATTTTTTTAAAATTTTAGTCTTAATTAAAAATCGAAACACTAATTTTAAAAAAAAAAATCAAAATTTGACCAAACTTTTCAATAGCTCTAAAAGATTGTAGAGTCCATTCAAATAATTAAAGAAATAATTTTTATAAGTAAAAAAATCACATTTTCCATTTGAACAAGGCCTGAATTCATTTTAATAATCTTGCAACCATACATGAAATAAAGATTCTAGATTTCAGATACTCCTTCAAAATATATAAAATTATTTTGCTAAAATTTGAGTTAAATCTTCAGATTTGATTCTCATGCAACACAAATAGAAAAAATAAAATCTTCCATGATTATTGATACATACCCATTAAATGCCAAAAGTTCTCCAATTCTGAGGTGAACTGTTTCAAAAATAACATTAAAAGGGAGCTATCAAGAAATTTTACAACCACCGAGATTTTGAGAAAAGCTCAAAATTAATGAAATTGTAGCTCTCATCTTGCTCCATTATTCGCTCTCTGCAAACTTCATCAAAGGAAATTTCCACTATTAAATCAACAAAATATGCACCAAAATTTTCCCTGACATGTGTTGATTTCAAACTGAAATAAAAAAATAAATAAAAGCAACAAGTTCAAACACACAAACACATAAATTTTACAGTGGTTCACCTGTAAACAGGCTACGTCCACTCTCAGCAATGGGATTCTCTACTTTTATTATCTCTGAACTCTATATATTTTATAAGACTACCACACACAATCTTATGGTTGTGTGAATCTTACTTAATACCGTCTCCACCAGAAAGAAGGGAGATAAAAGAACCAACACCAGTTACAAGTATCGTTACATAAAGAAGAACCTGCAACATGCGTTACAAGTCAGAAAAGATGACTACAACAGTGATGGTTAAGAACTGGGCTTCACCTACCCAAAAATATCCCACTTGAAGACCAATCACCATTAGAGAAAGAACCACACAAAGATATCACTGAAATCCCCCGCAGTAGGCCAAGGTCACTTCTTTAAAATATCGAGAGAAGCTCTACAGAACTCAAACTTCTCCCTAGATACGATCTTCATCAAAGCATCCACCTGACCCCATCCAATGACATTCGAAGATTGCAAAAGGACACCTCCTAACACCCACATGCAAAACCCAAAAATGCCTGAAAGAAAACCAAATTCACCGCTAACAACTGAAAACAATAGAGTCACAAACTTCCACACAAGTCCTTTGTCTTCTAGTCTAATATATTGATCAGTCTGCACTCTATCCCAAATGAGAATCACTATCAATTTTATCGTCCCGAGGTTCTTTGGCATCAACCTACTCACTATCAGCTACCTGATCCCCAAAAATTCCATTGTCAAGCATACTAAGAAAATCATTAATAACAGAATTTATTTCAACATCTAATTGATCCAAGAAACTTTGTTGGACAATCCATATTTCACATAATGACAAATCTGAAGCAGGATGAACAACTCCCACTTCAACATGACTCTCTATTACATACAAGGTGCCTAATTTTCTAGCCCTAACAATTACCAAGGCCCCCTTTGTAACTTTGCATCTATTTAATTTAAAACTAATTTCACAACATTGAGAACCCAATTGTCCAGCCGAGATTATATTTGGTTTGAGCTGGGGAACATATATAACATCACGTAACAACCAAGTATATCCATTTTTCAATTTTAATGAAACATCCCCTTTTCCAACTACATCACAAGATTCATTGTTACCAAGAAAAACCTTACCGAAGTCACCAATTTGTGGATTTTGGAAATACTCCTTGCACAGAGTGACATGAAGTGATGAACCTGAATCAAGCACCCAGACATTAGTTGGAATTTCTTCTTGGGTTAAAATAAAAACACAGGCATCTTCTTATTATGTTGTGTTGGCTTTGTTATTGATAACCGTTTCTTGAGCCTTTTTGTAGTTCCAATAGTTCCTTTTTATGTGACTTGGCTTGCCACAAAACCAACATTCACCATTTTTGCCCCTGGACTTCGATCTTCCTTTGTCATTATTTATGCCTCTATCTTGACCCCTTCCTCTATTGTCAGTACTAATAACAGTCAAGGCATCACCAGATAAGGGCTCTTGATTTTGCCTTCTCATGTCTTCATTGAGAAGAGTGGCTGCAACATCATCAAATTTTAACTTGCTTTTGGCAGCCACCGAAGTGCTCACTGCCATCATCCCACCTTCCCAGCTATTCTCGATAAAGAACACAATAATAAAATATCCTTGATCTCATCATCTAAGTTAATACCCACAAAAATTAATTGGGTGACTAATGCATTGAATTTATTTAAATGATTCGACATAACTCTCCCTTCTCGCATTTTCATATTATACAATTTCTTCATGAGGAATACCTTAATGGAATTTGATGCAATCTCATACAGGGAAGATAGTTTGTCCCACAACTCCTTCATGGTCTTCTCAGCTGAGACATTGAAGAGCACGTTGCTAGAAACTGAAATAAAAATAGTGGCTCTTTCTTTCTTATCTGTTTTCTCCCAGTCTTCATTCATTAGCGTACCTTGACACTTGGTTTCTCCATCCAATGCATTTGAGAGATCCCTCTTAATCAACAACAATTCCATTTGAACTTTCTATAACCCGATATTCTACCCAACGAACTTCTAAATCTTCCATTTGTTTGCTTCTTCCATGGCTTTGAAAAAACTTCACCATTTTCCAAAACCAAATTCTGCACCAAGCTTCGACTCCCAGCTCTGATACCAATTATTGATTTTGAACTAAAATAAAAGAAACAAGTTCAAACACACAGACACAAATTTTACAGTGGTTCACCTGTAAACAGGCTACGTCCACTCTCAGCAATGGGATTCTCAACTTTTATTATCTCTGAACTCTATATATTTTACAAGACTACCACACACAATCTTATGGTTGTGTGAATCTTACTTAATACCGTCTGCACCAAAAAGAAGGGAGACAAAAGAACCAACACCAGTTACAAGTGTCGTTACACAAAGAAGAATCTGCAACATGCGTTACAAGTCATAAAAGCTTACTGCACCAATGACAGTTAAGAATTGGGCTCCACCTGCCCAACAACATGCACATTTGTTTAGAGAGGCTGGTAAGCAATGGAACTCCATGATATTTTGCTGTGATTTTTTTCAAAAAAATGTCAGTCAACCCTGTAATCCTATAATAGAATAATCATGTCTTCAATTTTGAGAATTTTGAAATTCGATATAAATATTTGTATAAGTTATATAGGTTAGATTATTAAAATAATTGTTTAAATAACATATTATATGAAAACAAACATTCCTAAAAAAAAAAATTTGTTTTATCAGTAAAAGGCCGAAGCCAAATAATTTTATTAATTTTTAAAATTTTACACAAAAGTTTCTCCATTCCTGCGGGCACTGGTAGGAAAGAATGGAGAAGAAAACCTCCCGTCTTGCCTGGGACCAAAGTCCATAATACATAATACATTGACTATAATAATGAGGGCATTCCCTCATTTACAGATAAATGACCTACCTTATTACAAATTTTACATTAGGATATGTACAAATCCTTGGTTACATAGGCTTGAGCCTCAACAAGAAGGTCTAAGAATTACAACAAATTCTTGAAAATGAGGACCCAAGATGTTGGATCCTTGTCTCGATCTCCTACTTGGAATCATTGCTTTTACCTGCAACAAAACTGCTAGCCAAAACTTTCTATAGCTATTAAAATATTTGTCAGCTTGATATAAAATATTACAAAAGGCTTCATGTACATAAAATTGGCTGAGTCTACTAATAATCCATTATTAACCATGAAGAATGGAAGGGGAGGGAGAAAGAGAGAAAGGTTATAATAAAACTACCCACAAATCATTCAGCCTAGAAAATAAAATTCTTTGACAAAATTTTATATATATATATATA
>MU224858.1:7052539-7076425 GCA_018584345.1 Thuja plicata
GGTTCAAAGTGATTCAAAGTGGTTCAATACTCATTCTTAATACATACAATGTTCATTTGATAAATGCTTGGCATGGAGGAGACCCAAATTCTGAATTTTTTAATTTGGGTCTATATGGGGCTAACAAGTTCATAAATGGATGAATGAAGTGTGTAATTAGATGTTAATGAGGAATTTAGATTGATGTTAGGGGGAGGCGGGGTGAGGCCTAATGAGCTTTCACCTTCACGTGGTTGGCCTTTTTAAGTGGAGAATATTAAAGTATTATTGAAACCAAGTGAAGCTCAAACTAACATACCTTCATTATTTAATCAATTTCATTAATTCTAGGTCTTTTCTCATAAGTGCATTTTGAATGTGTCATTGTGAGGAAACTATCAAATAAAAAACTGGAAGGGCCAATAGTCAACTTTTCTAGCATGATTCAGCTTTATTTTGTGTAAGTATTCTCTTCTTGAATGTGTCAACCTCTCTTGGCCTAATCTGGATTATTTCATTGGTTTATGTTTTTGAGTAGGTGAAGTGTTAAATCAGTTCCTTTGGACTCCCATTTCCTCACACAGAGTAGTAATATATGTGACATATTTTATCTAGATCATTATGGACTCTAAAAATTCCATGATTCTAAATGAAATTATTATTTATATTGTGTAATCTAGGTATTTCAGTGAGAAAGGATGAATAGACATTATGGGGTTGTGGCTTTTGTGGTGGGAAATACTCTATCAGGGATGCCCTATTTGCTTATGATCTCAATAATATCAGGGATAGTTTTTTATTACACGGTTAGGCTACATCCTGGTTTCAGTCATTATGCCTTTTTTGTGCTGTGCCTATATGCAAGTGTTATAGTGGTGGAAATTCTTATGATTTGCCATATCTAGTGTTGTGCATAACTTCCTCATGGGAATTATCATTGGTGTTGGAATTCAGGTAAATACTTTCTATTCTTGCATTTTTTTGTTGTCCTTGACAGAATCCTCATGAAAATATCAAGGAAATAAGACCAAGAGGTCTTCCATTATAAAGTTGGACAAGAGTAAACTAATTAAATGAGAGAAAATTCATCTAAACAACTGATACCCATGGCCTAACCTTCTCGTAACATATCCTATATCACTATTAACCATTAGAAATATTCATTCTTGGGTGTATTTTTATTCATTTTTATCATCATTATGTTCATGCTAAGGATTGGATCATCTTGACTATGTTGTGATGATCAAAATTTTAAGTGCATTTCAAGAACATGACAAAAAAAACTAAAGATCCAATTTTAACAAGTTTATTCTTTCTCCAAATCTAGTGGCCCCATTTAGATCCTCCACATCTTTGAGGCATGATATACTATGATTCGGCATAAAACACAGCTCCTTTAATGCTTGATTCTAATTCTTGAAAGTTTTTTGTCCAACCATTGAAGTCTTGCTAAAATTCTTGTTCACATTTGCTTTGAGTATTTGTTTATTTATTTGTTTGTTTAGTTCATGGAATGTTCATGCTAGTATCAGGATATTTCAGGCTTCCAAAGGATATTCCAAAGCCTATGTGGCGATATCCCATGTCTTACATAAGTTTCCACTACTGGGCATTGCAGGTAAGGAAATCTTCCCTAAGTTAGATCATCTCATGCTTTCATGAATGATTTAATTTATAATGTTTGGAATAAAAAATTATGGTTTTGTTATACTTTTTTAAGAATGATCCAGAGAGGTTTGTTTGTTAATATTTTTGTTTCAAAAACCCTCTTTGTCAAAGTGAAGTTGTGAAACACCAATTTTGGATTGTTCATTGGCTCATGTATCTTTAGGGTTATTAATTGGTCCTCAAAAGCCAACAAGGATGAGATACTAGCCTTATTATGCCCTACATGGGTCATGATAAAAAATGTGCCCTCTTACCTTTGTAATTTATTGCCAAAAACCTAGAAGTGATTGGAAGGGTTATTAGAATGGAGGAACCAACCTCACTTTTGCCTGACATGAGTGCAAGGCTACTAGTGGCTATTAATCTTGGTATAGACCTTCCTAAGGCCCTTAAAATTAATATGAAGAAGGAAACTATTTCTTTCCCGATGTAAGTTTTTGGTGGATTGAATGCCTATTTTCTTTGTCATGGAGAGGGGCATCGAAGGTGAAACTACCCTATGTTAAACCCTTTAATAAAACTATTGATAAATATAAATTGGCTATTAACCCCAATGCGCCTCCTAACCCTACAAGAAAGAAGGATGTGAACCCTTAGGGAAAGGGACCTGCTAAACCTAATAGTAGTAGCAATAATACTCTCAAAGAGAATGAAGAAGTACCTCAATGAACAGATGCTACATGAGCCTATCCCTGTAGATGAGAGGCATTGAGATTCTATTGTTTAAAAATTAAATGGGCTTAAATAATCCCAAAGGAAAACATTCTTCCTAAAAAAGATACCAAACTTGTTGATCATATAGGCTAGTCCTCTCCTGTTGGCCCTCATAAACACAAAACACTTAATTCCAAAAAAAATGGTTGTGGATAAAATAAGATAGTTATTAGAAACCAAAATGCGAATTGAAAAAATAATTTAAAATAGGGGGACTGTGAATCATCCCTGAAAGAATTGGATCTCCCAATTGAGAATGATAAAAGAAAGAATTATAAAACCTTAAAGTAGTGCATAACTGATGATGAGGTGAGCCCTATTTCTGGATCTAAGGTGGGGGAACCTGAGGCTATAGGAAATATTGGGGTGGCCCAATATAACTTGAGAGAATTATCTGGCTAGAATGAGGTGGGTGATAGGGATGCACTTATGGCCATAAAGGATGCATATGATTCAGATTATTGTCTCTGCAAATACTCCCTCATTATGATCCTTGTTGTCACTACCACCAACCCCTCCCCTTAGGCCCCTCCATATTGGTGTCATTAACAATGATCAATTAGTAATTGGAAATATACTTCCCTTAAAGGTTAGATACATGGAAGATTTTTCTAATGAGCAGTCTGGTCATACACTTGATATCGTGGAGAGTGATGTTTTGAGTTGAGCCATTATTCCATATGGTGGTAAATTGGATGGTAATGTGGTGGTTGAGGCATTAAAGGTGTTGAAGATCCAAAAATAGAGGAAAAAGACCAAGGCCAAGAGGATTAAAATGGAGGAAGTGATCAACAAACCCACTTTAGGTCCTAAACAAACCTCTAAATTTAAGGTTAAGAGAAAAAGGGGTACGCCAAGTGGGTCTACCATATCTAGATAGCATAAGAATACCCCCACGGGTGTATTTCCCAAGTGTTATAAGAGCTTCAGGACTTTAATGGAGACCACACCATGAAGCTTATGGAATTAAAGTTTGCATCTTGGAATGTGATGGGAATTAAGTCTCCGAATAGAAAGCATATTTTAAAAAGATTCTTAAATGTGAATACGAATATTCTACTCCTTCAAGAAATAAAAGAAACTGCATTCAATTTGTAAATCAATTTGAGGTGGATTTGGAGAGAGTCTGAATTCTTCACTATCAATAATTATAAGGGAAAAGGGGGGCCGCCATATTAATAGCACCTACCATAAAAAAAAATTGTTTTGAGATGGGGCTCCTCTCCATGCAACCGGTTGGTGTGGATTATTCTTAAAGATACGGATCTGTATATTTGTGCATGATCTTTATATGCTCCTAAAAACTATAGGGAGAGGGTCAACTTGTGGAAGTGGACGTTTCAGATAGAAGATGTTGCATAGATTGTAGGTGGATATTTTAATATGGTTGAAAGATCTCAGGATAAGCTTGGGGACATGAAGTTTGAGAATAAAAGGGGAAGAAAAGTTTTATTGGTACAAGATGTTGAGCAGACTTAATCTCTTTGATCTCATGGCTGGAAACAAGCATGATAACCCAAGCATATGGTTCACATGGTGCAACTTCCAATAGGGGAGTTTAAGGATCTATAGTAGGTTAGACCAATTCCATGTGAATAAAAATAACTTTAAATTCAAGAAGGATGGAGGAGGCTCTTACATAAAATTTGTACTCTATACATTATCTAACCACCACCCTATGGTGGAAGAGATCTTCACAAATGGCTCCTTAATTGTTCCAAGATCTAATAAGGATGTCTTTGACTTAAATGTTAAGTTGCTAGAAGATGAAGATGATATTAATGAAGTTGGTATCATCACACAATTTAATTTAGGGGTTGTGGATCATGCTAGTGTGGTGGAGAGATGGGTGCAAAACATGAAGAGTTGGAGAAATTTATTTTAGGTGGTAGGAAGAAAAAGGCCAAATATACCAAATAGAAGGAAAATGAGCTACACAACAAGTTGTTAGATGCTAAGGATTTTATTCAGAAAGACCCTTGTAATCTAAATTCTAGAGAGTATCCAAATCAATCAAGAGACTCCTTGAGAAGGATTCAAAATATCAAGATTAAAGGTGCCAAAGTCAAGGCCAAAATGATTTGGTTGAACCACGTGGACAAAGGATCAAAAAATTGCTTTTAACTACTAAAAAGAAAGGAAGCCAATGAAGGATAAATGATATTTGGGAAGGAGGAATTAATCTCATAGATCAAATGGGGATTCTGAAGGCCTTCAGCCAATTTTATAAAAATTTGTTCATGTCAGAAGATTTTGGTTCAATAATGGAGGAAGCTAGAGATCAAATCAAGGGCATCACTCCAAAAAGAGTTAGATGTAGTGCTTCTCCTTTTTACTTTCTACATGGAATCCTTATGGATGTATTTTTTGCATTATGTTGTGATTTATCCTTCGTGTAGTGGATGTAATCCCTTTGTGATGACTTGTTTTCACCTTAGTTGTTCCTTGTTCCTTTATGTGATTGGTGAAGTTCACCTTATGCTTGGATGGATATATGATTGTATTGTATGATCATGTTTGACCTCTAAGAGGTTGGTACCTTCGAGATGATCTAATTTATCTCAATGCAATGGTAAGTGCTTATGCCCTTATGCATGGTTGTGAGAACCATGGTGGTGTAGCTTGTTACTTACTTGAATCGGGATGCCAAACTTTCTGAGTTATGTGGATTTACTTTCTCTTGGGTATCTAGATCCAAGATTGATTCTTTTATGATATTCCTCGGCTACTCTCATGTTATGACTTTATAATTTCCTTATGAGATGCATTTGATTATAGTTCATTCTATGTTTATTCTAATATTGTTTTTTTTTAATTGATGGTATCTGGTTTAGTTTGATTATGTACATCTTACTGTGAATTCATGAGATTCAATAATGGTTGTTCTAGTGGTTATTGAGATATTTGACTGACTCGCTGAGTTATGTTCCAATGGTCATTGGGCTATGATTATTTATCATATTTAGATGTTATCATGATGTTATTACTATTTATCTATGATATCATGCTTTGTCATGTAGATGGATAAATTATTTGCAATTTTCATTGATATATGATTAAATGTCGTAAAATGATTATTTAATTTAAATTTAAATAAAATATACATTGAGGATTAAATATGGAATGACCGGTACCATGGCATTCTAATACATACGAGTGATTGCATTGCTAGAGTGTCACTATTCCATTAGGCATACTTTGATTATTATATTTAAACATTCTTTTGCTATATATATTGTGTGTGATTGCACTTGATGTGTGGATATTTCAGTGAATAGGTACTAGACATCATCCCACATAAGCTACATGTTTGAGTGTGTCTTTATCCCTGACTGTAAAATAGGAGATAGTTACATTGGACATTCATTACTTAGCCAATATCATCCCTGTATGTACGGTGTATCCATAAATGATATAATTATACCTCTTGTACCATGTGGGTAAAACCTAGACATCATTTGTATTACTGTGATTATATCAATAACTATCTATGCATTAGATTTGACCATACTTGTTGCAGAAAGTTAGGGTTAAGGATGGTTTTAATCTATATTTTTATTTTATTATTTGACAAGTGCACCGATTAATCTTAAAATGATTCTAATTATTTAAGAATACCCATATGTAATTATATTTCATTGAAATCTCTCTTACTATGAGGAGTAGAAAATTATTTTTATTGTGCACCCAGTCTGGCACTCTTTTTTCTTCAGCATGGTAACTCAATCATAAATTACTCTTAACGGTGTTTTGACCAGTGTTATATGCTTTCGGCCATAGTTTCCATTCCATGATTTTTTTTGATTAAGTAAAACAAGTTTTACAGGTTGCCTAAAACCCAATTACAAAGCTAAAGACCAGAAAGATTTCCTAGAAAAAAAAAAACATTTCCAAAAAAAAAATAGGCCACCACAAGGGCCGCAACAAAAAACAAACTAAACAGCTAAAAAGAAAATAGAACACAGGGACAGCCAAGAAAACTAGGGAATGTTCCCAAGCAGGCTAGCTGCTTTAGACTCGAGGATCTCCATTTTTGCAGTAGATTCCTTTACCTTATGGAGATCAGTCATACTTTCATTCTCTTTCTTCTTCTTAGAACTAGCCCTAGTCCTCTTTCCAGGTCTCTCTTCAAGCTTCTACTCTTGTTCCACGATAGTTTTGGCTGCATCAGTTCCCTCAAGTTTTTCTTCCATTTTTTCAATGAGAATCTTGATATGCTCATTGGAGGCTTTCAGGATGTTGAAGCTCTGCTCTACAATGCTTTTAAGAGTCACCTTGAACCTTAGCATTTTTTCCTCCATCTTGCTAACCCTAGTGTTAAGACTCATATGATCTTCAATAGTACCATCACTACTGATGTTATCTTTCTCTTTAGCTCTATTCTTGAGTTCCCCTACTTCATGGTATAACCACTTGATTGACTTGTAGTTTTCCAGCATAATATTTCTTGCATTTTTGAGAAGGTTGAGATCCATTTCCCTCAAATTATCACTGAGAACCACCATAGCCATCTCAATCAGCTCCTCCATTTTTATCCTTCCATCCTCACCCTTGATAACTTTGGGGTTAATGACCTCCATGGTTATCCCCATTTTGACGGTCTTAACATCAAAGTTGCACAAAACTATCTTCCTCCCCTGCGTAGACACATAGCAATAGAAATTGTTGTCATGCCCCTTCTCTTTCACCGAGATGTGGGGCTCTGAAAACTGGGGAGAAGGGTTATCCTAGTTAGTACCATCCTGCTCATCCTGGAGTTTAACCTTTTCCTTGTTACAAGAGCCAAGGGTATTTTTGTGAATCTGGTCCTCGGGAGTCTTCCAACTAGTGTTATCTTCCCTATTCTTTCTCTTTTTATGTTGATACTTCACAATAGCGGTCTCCCTTTTGTTTTTTCCCTTTCCACTAGAAATCTCTTCTTCATAATCAATTTTCATCCCTTCCTCATTATCATTATACTCCTCCTCAGAAGAGATCACAGTAGTAGTATGTTTCTTTGAAGGGGTCACAACTTTCTCATTTTTGATAATATGAGTACTAGTAGCACGCTTCTTAGAGGAGGAGCCTAGAGTCTTCTTCTTAATGTCATAATCTTCCTAGCCCTCAGAGTGAAAACCCTCACTATCTTGAGTCTCCGAGGGAACATAATCAGAGCTAGAGACATCCATTTTGTCCTCTTTATCAACAATTTCCTTCCCCATAATTTGGGCTTTAAAGTGCTCATAAATGAGAAGTAAAATCCCCTCATGCAGGGCAGGATTCGCGATAGCCTTATCCCTATAGCCATTAATATTTTTGATAGAAGCATATAAGTAGAATGGGATAGAAACCTGCATACCATGTCTGAAGTGGTTCATGAGAACAAAGTGATAGGTTCTGATCCTATCGAACCTGGTGTCCAGCATGACATAAGAGATGATAGCCTTTAGGACGAATATCCATTGCATTTTGATGCCTTTTGGAAGGTAACAAGTCCCAACTTTGATGAGGGTTTTTTTTTCTCTTCCTCATTCCTCATGAAATCGATGATCGCAGAGTCTGAAATTTTATGATCCTTCTAAAATTTATTACCCACAATGGGGATGCCGGTTACATTGGAGATGACCTCCTTAGTTACTATAAATTTTCTCCCATCAATCACCATGCTGCCCTCATCCCAACTTTTCACATACATTTTGGTCACCGACAACTTCCCACCATGAATCCTTTCAATAAAAGTTGAGATACCACCTTGTTGTAGATAATTCTTGACGTTATTCTATATCCTCCATTTCTCACTATCATTATAGGGCTCCCTTCTGCATCTTTCACCACCCATTGCAGGATAATAGCTCAGAGTCGCGTTCTGGTGATTTGGCTTACACCTTATCAGACAGTTTCTCGCTGAATTGTTCCAAATAATTATACTGATATGCCTTAAAAGGTAAGTTTTAACTTTGTGAATCGGCACCCAGAAATCATGTGAATAGGACTTGGAATCATTACCCTTCCTGTCAATCCTATACTTTCCATTTATGAAAAATTCATTACAAAACACAACATTAACTTTCATGATTAATGATTTTAATTCCCTTCTTTCCCTAGATTATGTCGTATTTGACTAAATCCTTCACCTCACATGGGAGGTCTCCTCTGTGAAGCCATCTAATCTGATTGTCACTTTTCACAGCCAAGTTGTCACACCAGTAAGCAACTTGGCTGGCTTCCCTGTACATGTGGGATATGTGTATCTTCTCAAAGGTGTTCAAGAGGTTGCATGTTTCTTCAATCATAATGGCAATAGTCCATGACGGTGGGTGTAAATTGTTAAGGCAGTTTATAATGTTGCTAGAGTCACCTTCTAGCCAAAATTTTTTGATCCCAATATCATGGGCTAATTTGGTAACTTGGAGGGAAGCATTGGCTTCTACAAAGTGATTGGTTTGGGTAGAAAAGTGATTGTTAGTGTTGGAATTATATGATGTTCCCAGTGACTAAGAGGGGGGGTGAATCTGGAACCAATAAAACTTAAACCTTTTAATCCACAATTAGATTACCTTATTTGTTTGCATGCATATAACTTGAAAGTAAAGAATCATACAGAACACATAACACAATATTTGGTAACCCAGAAACCTTCCAAAAGAAAGTAAAACTGGGGTGGGGATGATACCCACAAGATTTAGTACCAGAGTATAAATTTAGCCTGTTAGAGATTACAATGACCACTTCTAATGGTTTGCACTATTAGGAGCATAGAAAGGACTATTAGGTCCACCTTGTTAAAGGATTTTGTATAATACAATAAGTAATGCAACTTGGTTAAGAGATTTAAAGAAAGGACTGTTAGGTCCACCTTGTTAAAGGATTTTGCTGATCCACCTATGAGAATGAACTAGTTGATGATCTTCTCTATGCAAATTTGATTGCTGAATAAGATCCTTTGAATATAACTAATCACCTGCATGTGATAGATAAGACTTTATTGTCCTGAACACTTCTACACTTAACTCAAACTGCCATTCGCATGCCTTATGCATACATAATCATATTCATATATTGTGCATATTCTTCATATTGGATTAAAAAAACTATCTTACATATATATCTTTATCCAACAAATAACTTTGTAAGTCGTCTTGCAATAAAAAAAATTATATTTAACAATATATGCAAAGTTGGCTTCAAACTGTCACTCAGGTCCAAAAGACTACTCAGGTGATAAACTATCACTTGGGCGATATTGTATGCTCTGGCAACACTGAATGAATAAGTGTTTTGACACTAATTGATAATATGTCTTTCCATAAGGTCTATAATCTCCCCCTTTGGCATTAGTGACAAAAACACTTCGACAGACAAAACCGAAGAACAGTCAAAGCATGACCGACAGACAAAACCGAAAGTCAGTTTCAGCCCGCAAAAACTGGATCTAACTTCCAAGTCAGATAAAGCAAGTGTATTATATTTATAGGATATTTAATTTTTTTAAATCCATTTATTTAGGGACATGATACATGAATGTAAGTTCTTTAATCAATCTAACTGATTTAAAACACATAGACTAGGAGATCTAGGTATAAGTTGTAAACCTGATCTTAGAGTTAACATTGTTTTTATCATAACTCGATGAAGTCAATCCATCTATAAATAGATGATGAAATAATTCATTAGAATGTGTGTGTGAGAAATAAAAAGAGATAGGAGAACAGAATGAGCACATCTATGGATTGAATTGAGAGTTTCAAGAACTAGAATAGAAAAAGAAAGATTTGGTTAGCAGAACCAAGAACAAAGGAAACCGATAATCAAAGGTATTATTCAATCACATTTAAGGTGATAATATTTTTATGTGAACTACATAGGATCTGTATCAGCAATAGGAGATTGCATTTACCAGGTTAATTTTTAGTTTGGTATCATTCTAACAAGTGGAGAAAACTGTAAAAATCCTTTCAAGGAAGGTGGATTTAACAGTCCAACATCAAATCTCTTAATTGAGTGCACACTTAACAGTATTTCTAAAGCTCTTAATAGAATATACTTTAACAGGTCTCCACCGATACTCCTAATAGGGTAGATCATCAGAAGTGATCAAATTGTAAGCCTTAACCAACTCCCTTCCAATCTTCAGATAGTGAAGTTTTTTGGGTGCCATCCCCACCGTAGTTTTTACTTCCTAACAAGAGTTTTCTGGGATATCATATCTTGTGTTATGTGTCAATTAATTTCATGAATGTTTCAATGAATGATTCACATGATTATTAATGTTATGAATTGATATAACTCACATCAAGATAGTTTAGATCATATTGAATGGACATGCAGTTGATTGCAAGGTTAAATGATTAAAGGATTCAAAAAGTTTTAGAGGTACTGATTCACCTCTCCCCTCTCAGAACATACTTCCCATTAATCCCAACAATTGGTATCAGAGCTAAGTCTCTTCTTGGAAAGATTAAAGGCTTAAGAGAAAAGATCATACAATGGAGAAGTACAAACTTGATAAAAATATTGAGAACAAAAATCTTGAAATTTAGATGTTCTATGAATAGTGTAAAGAAGCTAGAATCAGCATGAGACAACTGTTGGATGAAAGAAAGAATATGGCATCTCTCCACAATGAGACATATTATTGGGAAGAAGAGATATCAGATTTCTTTGAATCTTCAGGATCAAATACAAGAAATGCATCAGATACATCAGAAGAAAGCATCACAAGCCTAACTGAAATCAATCTACATCTGGCTGGAAAAGTTAAATCTCTGTAAATCGGTCAAGAGACACAGATGGTAAGAATGATTGATGTCATGAACAATGCTAGACATGATAAAAAAGAAAGAACACTAGCTATTGATGATAGAAGAAAGATCATGGAAAAGATACAAGAAAAAGGGTCTGAAATACAAAGACTTATAGAGCATCACCATGAGATACAAATCAGATTATTCTTATGAGTCAAGAGGCAAAAAGACTGAATGTTCAACTCATTGAAAGAATAGAAGCTATCAGTGAACTGAGGGATAAGAGTGAAAATATAAAGCATGAATTAAGAATATAGAAACAACATAATGAAATTATAAAAAAGGCTGAAGAAATAAATAAAAGAATGGATGATTTTCTTGAGGGTCAACAAAGAGTCAACAATAATAGTCTAGGCTTTACCGAAAATGGAGAATCATCAAATCAATCCAATCCAATCCAAAGAATGTCTATGAAAATCTAAGACCAAGAAAGCTTACATGGAATCAATGTGGAAATCAAGGCCATACATCAAATGTATGCAGAGGCAAAATGAAAGGCATTCCAAAATCTACATCTTCATTCATAGGATTCTGTTATAAATGTAACAAGAAAGTTCATAAAGCTTATGAATGTAAGTCTGAGATGAAACAATCAAAGAAGGAAATCTACATGGACAAATATTGTCCTACATGCAAAATGAATGGGCACACAACTCTTGAATGCTGGAAAAAGAAAAGACAATCATGGAAGCCTAAAGGTCAAGATACTCCCTATCAACCAAAGAGAATTAGTATGTATGGGACTACAACACTTGGAAAAATTGTACATCATGTGGAAGATATGGTCACATTGCTGCAAACTATATCTGACAATGGACTAGAAAATCTAGAGGTTGGACAAACCCCAGAATGGCATGCTTACACTGTCATAAAATTGGTCATCTCAAGAAAGACTGCAGAGACCAAATGACAGAGACAAGCATATATCCCAATGGAAACACCATTGAAGATATCTGGAGGGCTAGAGAAAAAATGTGGATAAAAACTTCAAGAAATGATGAAGCTAGAATGAGCAATGCAAATGGTGACACCCCATCTAATGGATCTAGTGACAACACCAACCCCACCTAAGTAGAACAAGTAAGTATGGAACTGCATTACCCCAAGCTATTACCTTACATCAATTCTATAATATGTTGATATAATTCCAAAGTAGCATAAGAAAGATGTATTATGGTTGTACTTGTTGAAATATGTGATAACTATACTTTCAAGCATATATACTGATACCCTCAGTATACACTCTAAGTTAAGACTGACTACATTTACCGAGATGCATCGGTTAAAAGAAAAATTTGCTAGTATAGATCGAGCCTCATCGGTAAACAAGCACATGAACAAAGTTGTCAGTGATACCGAACATTGTTGGTAAAAGAAAAGTAAACATTGACTGCTCTAAAATGTTGTAAGTGTCAGTGATGGAAGTAAGGTATTCATCGATTAACTCAGTCTTCATACACCGACACGTTGGTAAGAATTTATGGCATGCATTTTAGGGCAACGACTATAAATAAGGCATCAAAATGACTCATTTGTCACGACACCCAGAGCAAAGCGATGAAACATGATTTTTGAGCAGTTAGCAACCAAGCTACAAAGCGATCACGACTCAACCTCTAGCACTCCAAAGTAGTTCATAGATATTTTCAAGCACAAACAATAAGTTCTTTGAAGTCAACAACTCCATTTTTATGCATTACACAAAAGCCCTAATTTTCTGAAAATGACATCGACTTCACGAACCATGAAATCTAAGAATGCAAAGAAATATGAGTTCAAGCTCATCAAGAACACGGCATGTGAGGAACCTAATTATAAGATCCATCCGGAGGTTGCCTCACAACCCGATGACGCTGGTGCATTTTCACGCATTCCAGCTAGGGTTTTGTTGGTTGAAGATGTTCAATCCTTCATACACTGCAATACTGTAGAGATTAGAACGTCAGAAGTAGAAGAAGATTACAAGAAGCTTTGTAACAATGATAGAACACTTAAGGAAGAACACAAACACATTGAGGTGAAAGGGATCACCTATGCCCTAATTTTTTTGAAGGTCTTCAAAGCTGATTAGATTCAGTTAGTGTTGAGAAGAATGCATAACAACAAGTTATGGTTGGATGAACCAAAGGCAATCACCTAAGATGTCATCCATGTGGTCACCGATTATCCATAACTGATAAAGTAAAGGCACTAAAGCATCCACCAAAGGCAGAGACTGAAAAAATGGCAGGCGCTAAATGGGATGGCTGAGGATTGAAGGTAACAACAATAACTAATAATGAGATTAAGTTTGGTGCATGTGTTTTGGGTTACAAATTCTTCTAGGCTAGTAGATTAAATGACATAGCATCAGGTGCAGTGGACACAACCTACAAAATTGTGAAGAAGGGTATGCAACTGGACTTATTCAAGCTACTCCTAAATTAGTTGAAGGACAAGCTAAAGACAATTAGGAATGATAAGCCAAACACTTGTAAGTTTTGCTCACTAATAATGTGTATCTTCTTCTATTTTCAAGAAAAGTTCCCATCGGTAGGAGATGTGAAATGGGACAGCACTAAATTGGTCACCATGCAAATCAATGAGCACTTAGCTACTCTAGGAGATAAATTTGAAATAGTCATGGATGAATACTTCAATGTATTCAAAGACCGAATACAAAAGAGGATAAGAATCCCTGAGCAACTCATTGAGTAATATAAGGATGTGATATTCTTCATGGTTGACACAAATAATACTTACATCAAACCTGTTGTAGCAAGGACAACATGGTTACAACCATTGGAATATGAGATCAACATTGATCTTGCAACAAAGGCAATTGATGCCTTAATCAATGAACCACTAGAAAAGAAGAAACCAAGGTTTGGCACATATGAAGAGGCCAAGACATGGATTAAATAAGGCCTAATTTTCAAGAAGATAGTCAAAAAAAACAAGAGATGGTAAAGAATCTCAAGAAGATTCTCTCAGTAAATGAGGAAGAATCTGAGGAAAGTGAAGAAGTTGAACAAGAGGAGGAAACTGAAGAACAATTATCTATCGGTAAACATGGAGAAAAAAATGACTCCAAGGAAATAGATTCAGATACACTACCTCCTCCACCATCTAAGAAACTAAGGACAACAGCTACTTCAAGGACTAGAAGCCAAACATCCAAAGAATCTACTCCTTCACCTCTGAGGAAAGGAAAAGTTAGGACTTGCAAGAGGAAAGCTCCCACACTGAAAAGAGGACAAAACAAGAAGGGAAGGAAATTCATCATAACCTGAGAGGACATAGAAGACACCGAGCAAGATGAAGCCATAGAGGCAGAAAATGTCAAGGTAAAAGAGCCTGACACTATTAATGACATTTGTATTTATATTACAAATTTTGGATCTATTATAGATCCACACATTAGAAAATGGCAGAAACTAAATCAAGATGATCAAAATAAAGTTGAGGAAGCCATGATATCTAAATTGTACAACTTCAAATATGTACCAATACAATTTGAAAGAAGCTATGTACCAAGGAAACTCTTGGATAGATTATCCTCCTATTGGACATTTGCATTGAAGAATGAGAAAGAGATCAGATAGAGAGAGTACTTGTTTCTCTAATTCCACCTGAATCTAAGAAGGTAGAGATAGATGAGATGATGGATTAAAATAACAAGGAATTCTCACCAAAACTAAGGGCATATAAGTTTCTTGAAGGAAAGTTAATTGAACTTGAAAAGGATAGCCACAAGAAATGGTGCAAAATCATGAATAGACCTATTAAGGAGGTAAGCCCCAAAAAATACCTTCAACAACAAGATGTTGACAAGGAAACTCAAAATATCACATTAATTGAGTTAGATAAAGAAGAAGACGATACAACAGGGAACAAGACTACAAATGTTGTAGATGAAACATGGGATCATACCACAAATGACAACATTGTGGATACTAATGTCATCGACATCACTGATGACCTAGCAGATGAAATCAATAAGGATGAAGATGTCATTATTGCAAAAGACACAATCGATGCACGTGACACATCAATTGATACTACACAGGTGATTATTCCATGCAACATGCCTATATTGATACAAGCTATCAATATCATGCAAGAAACAAGAAAATCACCTGAGAAAGATACTCCAAAGGATGTAGGAGAAGAAGCTAACAAAGAAAACACTGATGGTCAGAAAGACATTGGAGATACTCAAGATGTAACTGACACTAACAAGGTTACTGAAGGAGATAAGGACAAAGATGCAGAGACTCAAGATAAGAATGACAAGACGAAGACTGATGATGCAAAGGAGACCAATGATGGAGATAAACTAAAATATGGTACTCCTAAGTAAACAAACAAGAGTGCTACTAAAAATTCTAAGGTGAATGTGGAGACATCTGCAGACACCCAAAAAGCTGAAACTGACACCAAGCAGTAGAAAGAAGCACAACAGGTCACATCATCAAGCACAATAGAAAAGGCTGAGAAATTGGAAATGGTGTTACATTCTACTAAGTCACAGAAGAAGAAGAAGAAGAAGAAGACATAAGTTAGAGGTTACACTGGATGAAATCATTGAAATACCAAAGTGTGACCCCTCTACACTTGACATTGACGCATTAAAAGAATATGGAGAGATATGCCAGAGGAAGGCATTGCAAGAGAAGGTGAAGAAACAACATAGGGACTCAATGGTACTAAAGACAACACGGGATATACTACAACAAATAGCAACCGATGTTGACATTGATCAAAAGAAGCCTATACTTAATCAACTTGCTACCCTCACCGATGCAATCACAACTCAGAACATTGTTGTTGAAAAGGCAATTGAGGAGAGAGTCAAAATGAAGTACCAATAGAAGCTAATAAAGAACATCAATGAAGAAGTGGTAGTGACTAAGTTAAAGCTATTAGAATTCATATCTGAATTAGACCCCATAATATATGCAACTATAACCTTAATTCAAAAGCTGAGCACAATAGAAAAGCTCACTAAAGAAAATTGTGACAATATAGAAAAGCTAGATGCAGATCTAGAAAACAGTGCTAGAAGCCTAACCACAGATGGAGATAATGCAGTCAAATTGCATTATGAGAAAATGATTAAGGTAAAAAGGTTAAGGAAAGAGTTGTGGGAAGAAGAGACACATTTTAGTGAAGAAGTAGCTGAGCTACAAGCTCAACTTCTACCAAATCTTACACTGCTCCAACAACATATCAATTCTACAAGGCAACTGATAGGAACTCCAGAGATGTCTGTAGCAGACAACATCTTTGATATGTATTCAAAGATCACACTTGAGCACATGGCTCTAGATAACCTCAAAGAGCAATGGGAGAAAATGATGGAGGACATGAAGTCTTCACATTCCCATATTATTGATAAGCTCTAAGGTAAATACCTTTTCCCTTAATATCAAATAAAGGGGGAAATGATATAAGTAAAAAAAAAATGAAAAATGTTATGTACATTCATTCAGATGGGAAAATGGTAGATATGTATATGTATGTTTAGAAAGGGAAAATGATATGTAGAAGGAAAAGATATCATATGTACAGATATACCGACATATACATAGGGGGAGTCCCTGAATGACTAAAGATTATATATGTTGTATATACTTAACATTTTGTTAGTATTTTGCACATATCAATTTTTGATACTAATGTCAAAAGGGGAGATTGGTGACATTAATTTGTCATTAGTATACAAACAACACTTTCAGTAAGCCTACACTAAAAGACAGGAAAGAGTAAACTGAAAATCAAATTAAGAGATCACCAAAAGATGACTAAGTATAGAGAAAAATCGATGACACAAGTCAGTGTGTAAACCAAAAAATCACAAAGCAGAAAGATAAAGTGGAACCCAAAAGAGGAACCTGAAATCCAAGTTACATTGCAGACTGACAAGATAGATATAGTGCTATCGACAGACAAAACTAAAGGATAGTCAAAGCATGAACGACAGACAGAATCGAAAGTCAATTGCAGCCCGCAAAAAGTGGATCTAACTTCCACGTCAAATAAAGCAAGTGTATTCTATTTATAGGATATTTAATTTTTTTAAATCCATTTCTTTAGGGACAAGATATGTGAATGTAAGTGGGTTATTCAGTCTAACTGATTTAAAACACATAGACTAGGAGATATAGGTATAAGTTGTAAACCTGATCTTAGAGTTAACATTGTTTTTATCATAACTTGATGAAGTTAAATAGATGATGCAATCATTCATTAGAATGTGTATGGGAGAAATTAAAAGAGAGAGGAGAATAGAATGAGAACATCTATGGATTAAATTGAGAATTTCAAGAACCAGAACAGAAAAAGAAGGATTTGGTTAGCAGAACCAAGAACAAAGGAAACCGATAATCAGAGGTATTATTCAATCACAGTTAAGGTGATAATATTTTTATGTGAACTACATAGGATCTGTATCAGAAATACGAGATTGCATTTACCAAATCAATTTATAATTTTCTATCATTCTAACAAGTGGAGCAAAGTGTAAAAATCCTTTCAAGGAAGGTGGATTTAACAGTCCAACATCAAATCTCTTAACCGAGTGCACACTTAACAGTGTTGCTAAAGCTCTTAATAGAGTAGACTTCAACAGGTGTCAACCAATACTCCTAATAGGATAGATCATCAGAAGTGATCAAATTGTAAGCCTTAACTGGCTCCCTTCCAATCTATAGATAGTGAAGTTTTATGGGTGCCATCCCCACCCAAGTTCTTACTTTTTAACAGGAGTTTTCTGCGATATCATATCTTGTGTTATGTGTCAATTACTTTCATGAATGTTTCTATGAATGATTCATATGATTATTAATGTTATGAATTGGTATAACTCACATCAAGATAGTTTAGATTAGATTGAATGGACATGCAATTGATTACAAGGTTAAATGATTAAAGGATTCAAACAATTTTAGAGGTAGTGATTCACCCCTCCCCTCTCAGTACATACTTCCCATTAATCCCAACTATTGGTATCAGAGCTAAGTCTCTTCTTGGAAAGATTAAAGGCTTAAGAGAAAAGATCATACAATGGAGAAGTACAAACTTGATAAAAATATTGAGAACAAAAAGCTTGAAATTCAAATGTTCTATAAATAGTATAAAGAAGCTATAATCAACATGAGATAGTTGTTGGATGAAAGAAAGAATATGGAAACTCGCCATAATGAGACAGATTATCAAGAAGAAGAGATACCAGATTTCTTTGAATCTTCAGGATCAAATACAAGAAAAGCATCAGATACATCAGAAGAAAGCATCAAAAGCCTAACTGAAATCATTCTACATCTGGCTGGACATGTTAAATCTCTGCAAATTGGTCAAGATCAGACACAGATGGTAAGAATGATTGATGTCATGAACAATTCTAGACAAGATGAACAAGAAAGAACACTAGCTATTGATGATAGAAGAATGATCACAGAAAAGCTACAAGAAAAAGATTCTAAAATACAAAGACTTACAAAGCATCACCATCAGATAACAAATCAGATTATTCTTATGAGATAGAGGTAAACAGACTAAATGTTGAACTCTTTCAAAGAATAGAAGCTATTAGTAAATTGAGGGATGAGAATGAAAAGCTAAATCATGAATTAAGAATACAACAATAGTATCAAAAAGGCTGAAGAAAACAATAAAAGACTGGATGATTTTCTTGAGGGTCAACAAAGAGTCAACAACAACAATGGTCTAGGCTTTACCAAAAATGGAGAATCATCAAATCAATCCCATCCAAAGAATGTCTATGAAAATCCAAGACCAAGAAAGCTTACATGTAATCAATGTGGAAAGCAAGGCCATACATCAAATGTATGCAGAGGCAAAATGAAAGACATTCCTAAATCTACATCTTCATTCATAGGATTTTGTTATAAATGTAACAATAAAGGTCATAAAGCTTATGAATGTGAGTCTAAGATGAAACAACCAAAGAAGGAAACCTACATGGATAAATATTGTCATACATGCAAAATGAATGGGCACACAACTCTTGAATGGTGGAAAAAGAAAAGACAATCATGGAAGCCTAAAGGTCAAGAAAATCCCTATCAATCAAAGAGAATTTGTAATCAGTATGTATGGGACTACAACACTTGCACAAATTGTATAGTATGTGGAAGATATGGTCATATTTCTGCAAACTATATGAGACAATGGACTAGAAAATCTAGAGGTTGGACAAACCCCAAAATGGCATGCTTACACTGTCATAAAGCTTGTCATCACAAGTAAGACTACATAGACCAAATGACAGAGACAAGAATATATCCCAATGGAAACACCATTCAAGATATCCAGAGGGCCAGAGACAAAATATAGAGAAAAGCTTCAAGCAATGATGAAGCTGGAACGAGCAATACAAATTGTGACACCCCATCCAATGGATCCGGTGATAACACCAACCCCACTTAAGCAGAACAAGTAAGTATGGAACTACATTACCCCAAGCTACTACCTTACATCAATTACATAATATGTTGATATAATTCCAAAGTAGCATAAGAAAGATGCATTATGGTTGTACTTGTTGAAATATGTGATAACTATGCTTTTAGGGATATATACCAAAACCCATCGGTATACACTCTAAGTTAAGACTGACTACATTTACTGAGATGCATCGGTTAAAAGAAAAAGTTGATAGTATAGACCGAGCCTCATCAGTAAACAAGCACATGAACAAAGTTTTTAGTGATATCGAAACCTGTCGGTAAAAGCAAAGTAAACATCAACTGCTCCAAAACGTTGTAAGTGTCAATGATGGAAGTAAAGTCTTCATCAACAAACTCATTATTCATACACCGATGAGTTGGTAAGTATTTATGGAACACATTTTAGGGTAATGACTATAAATAAGGCATCAGAATGACTCATTTGTCATGACACCCAGAGCAGAGCGACAAAAGGCAATTTTTGAGTAGAAAGAAACCAAACTACAGAGTGATCACAACTCAACCTCCAGCACTCTAAAGAAGTTTAGAGATATTTGCAAGCACAAAAATTAAGTTCTTTGAAGCCAAAAATTCTATTTTTATGCATTACACAGAAGCCCTAATTTTCTTAAAATGACATCAACCTCACAAACCATGAAATCTAAGAATGCAAAGAAAGATGAGTTCAACCTCATCAATAACACGACATGTGAGGAACCTAATTATAAGATCCATCCGGAGGTTGCCTCACAACCTGATGATGCTGGTGCATTTTCGCACATTCCAGCTAGGGTTTTTCTCATTGAAGATGTTTGATCCTTCATACACTGCAAGATTGCAGAGATTAGAACGTCAGAAGTAGAAGAAGCTCACAAGAAGCTTTGAAATGATGATGGAACACTTAAGGAATAACAAAAAAACATTCAGGTGAAAGGGCTCACCTATGGCCTAATGTTTCCGAAGGTCTTCAAAACCAATTGGATTCGGTTAGTGCAGAGCAGAATGCATAAAAACAAGTTATGGTTGGATGAACTGAAGGCAATCACCTGAGATGTCATCCATGTGGTCACTGGTTACCCTATAACTGATAAAGTAAAGGCACTAAAGAATCTACCAAAGGAAGAGAATGAAACAATGATAGGAGCCAAATAGCATGGTCGAGGATTGAAGGTAGCAACAATAATTGATGATGAGATTAATTTTGGTGCATATGTTTTGGGTTACAAATTCCTCTAGGCTAGCAGATTAAACGACATAGCATTAGGTGCAGTGGACACAACCTACAAACTTGTGAAGAAGGGTACACAGTAGGACTTATCCAAGCTACTCCTAAATAAGTTGAAGGACAACCTAAAGACAATCAGGAATGCTAAGTCAAATACTTGTAAGTTTGGCTCACTAATAATGTGTATCTTCTTCTATTTTCAAGAAAAGTTTCCATCGGTAGGAGATGTGAAATGGGACAACACTAAATCGGTCACCATGCAAATCAGTGAGCACATAGCTGCACTAGGAGATAACTTTGAAACAGTCATGGATGAATACTTCAATGTATTCAAAGACCGAATGCAAAAGAGGGTAAGAATCCCCGAGAAACTCATTGATAAATATAAGGATGAGATATGCTTCATGGTTGACATAAATAATACTTACATCAAACCTATTGTAGCAAGGACAACATGGTTACAACCATTGGAATATGAGATCAACATTAATCTTGCAACAAAGGAAATTGATGCCTTAATCAATGAACGACTCAACAAGAAGCAACCAAGGTTTGGAACATATGAAGAGGCCAAGACACAAATTAAATCAGACCTAATTGTCAAGAAGATAGCTAGAAAGAAATACAAGATGATAAAGAATCTCAAGAAGATTCTATCAGTAACCGAGGAAGAAGATAAGGAAAGTGAAGAAGCTGAAAAAGAGGAGGAAACCAAAGAATAGTTATCTATCAGTAAAGAAGGAGAAAAGAATGACTCTGAGGAAATAGAGTCAGATGCGCCACCTCCTTTACCATATAAGAAACCAAGGACAATAGCTGCTTCAAGGACTAGAAGCCAAACATCCAAAGAATCTACTCCTTCACCTATGAAGAAAGGAAAAGTCAGGACTTACAAGAGGAAAGCTCCCACACTGAAAAGAGGAAAAAACAAGAAGGGAAGGAAATTCATCAGAACCTAAGAGGACATAGAAGACATCAAGAAAGATGAAGCCATAGAGGTAGAAAATGTCAAGGTAAAAGAACCTAACACTATTGATGACATTTGTGTTTATCTTGCCAATTTTGGATCTATTATAGATCCACGCATTAGAAAATGGCAGAAATGAAATCAAGACGATCAAAATAAATTTGAGGAAGCCATGATAGCTAAATTGTACAACTTAAAATATGTACCTATGCAATTTGAAGGAAGCTATGTACCAAGGGAACTCTTGGATAGATCCTCCCGTTGAACATTTTCATTGAAGAATGAGAAAGAGATCATATAGACAGTACTTGTTTCTCTAATGCCACATGAATCTAAGAAGGTAGAGATAGATGAGATGACAGAGAAACACAACAAGGAATTCTCACCAAAACTAAGCGCATATAAGTTTCTTGAAGGCAAGTTAATTGAACTTGAAAAGTACAGCCACAAGAAATGGTGCAAAATCATGAACAGACCTATTGAGGAGGTAAGCCCTGACAAAGACCCTTAACAACAAGATGTTGAAAAGGAAACTCAAAATATTACATTAATTGAGTTAGATAAAGAAGAAGATGATACAACAGGGAACAAGACTGCAAATGTTGCAGATGAAACATGGGATGATACCACAAATGACAACATTGTGGACACTAATGTCATCGACATTACCAATGACCCAGTAGATGAAATCAATAAGGATGAAGATGTCACTATTGAAAAAGAAACAACTGATGCATAGGACATATCAATTGATATTGTACAGGTGAATATTCTAGGCAACATGCCTATATTGATACAAGCTATCAATATCATGCAAGAAACAAGCAAATCACCTGAGAAAGATACTCCAAAGGATGCAAGAGAAGAAGCTAACAAAGAAAACACTGATGGTCAACAAGACATTGGAGATACTCAGGATGTAACCAATACTAACAAGGTTACTGAAGGAGATAAGGACAAAGATGCAGAGACTCAAGACAAGAATGAAGAGACCATGACTGATGATGGAAAGGACACCAATGAAGGAGAAAAACCAAACGATGGTAATCCTGAGAAAATAGAAAAGAGTGCTACTAATTATGCTAAGGTGAATGTGGAGACATCTGCAGACACCCAAAAAGTTGAAACTGATGCTAAGCAGTAGAAATAAGCACAACAGGTCACATCATCAAGCACAACAGAAAAGGCTGATAAATTGGCAATGGTGTTACATTCTATTGAGTCACAGAAGAAGAAGAAGATAAAGAAGAACAAGTAAGAGGTTACACTGGATGAAATCATTGAAATACCAAAGTGTGACCCCTCTACACTTGATATTGATGCATTACAAGAATATGGAGAGATATGCCAAAGAAAGGCATTGCAAGAGAAGCTAAAGAAACAACACGAGAACTCAATGGTACTGGAGACAACATGGGATATACTATAACAAATAGTGCCCGATGTTGACATTGATCAAAACAAGCCTATACTTGATCAACTGGCTACCCTCACCGACGCAATCAGAGCTCAGAATATTGATGCTAAAAAGTCAATTAGGGAGAGAGCCAAAATGAATTACGAAAAGAAGCTAATAGAGAACATCAACCAAGAAGTGGCAGTGGATAAGGTAAAGATATCAGAATTCATATCTGAATTAGACCCCATCAAATCTAAAGATATAACCTTAATTCAAAAGCTGATCACAATAGAAAAGTTCACTAAAGAAAATAGTGACTGTAACCACCTAAATTCGGTCTGTCGTAACTGTAGACCCTATTTGCCCTAAGTGTGATCATACCCTCGAGTTATGTCCAAACGACCCTGTTACTGTTTGGTATAATTCTTTAAAATCAATTTAATGTCCTAGGTGATTTTTATCACTAATTTATATTTATCTACTATAGCCAGACAATTCAAATCAATATCGACCAATCAGATCAAATCAAAATCAAACATGGCTATAGTATTTAATATAATGGAATTAAATAAATCTCTAAATCAAAGAATCACTTGCAATCCAACCCATTCCCCTAGCCTATTAATTTAATTAAAATGGCTATAGTCCCTTAATTATTAAAAAGCAATTTATTTGTTTTAATAATTAAATCCTATATT
>MU224858.1:7085791-7102832 GCA_018584345.1 Thuja plicata
CAATGGTTAGAAAGTAATCAGCAGTTGTGATTTGATACATACAACTTACTTTGCAAATTCAGATCCAATTATAGCTCTGATGTTAACTTACTGGATGGCTTGCATTGTCATTTCAATCTTCTGATCTTCTTGGAAATCTATCAAGCAATCACACATGCAACTCGCTGCTTTTGTATTCAGCCTTCTCTACTAGATCATGCCAATCAGTAAATCAATTATGCAAACTTCTTGCATACACACATGTACTTCCACACACTTGCATACTCAATAGCATACAATGAATAACCCCTGAGGTTATCATATACCTCTCTGTCTAGGTCAGATAAATCTTTGCCACTTAATCAAGATCGTAGATCTTAGGTTAGGTCAGATCCAATGGATCATTCCATCATTTACATTACATTTACTTCTACAAAGTAGTCTCTAATTAAATCTTGAAACCATGCATTAATTACGGCTACCCATACATTAAATGACATGGATCAATCTTTAATTAACTTTACATATCCCAAAAAAATTAACTAAGTCGGCCATAGATCTCAAATCTCATCATTAATCCAATTACTGTAAGTCAGCCAACATTACTGTTTCCACTTGGCAATTTCACTAGTGCTCGGCACTAAACAAACTTGCTCATCACAAATAACTTCGCTCGGCACAAGCAACTTTTCTCGGCACAAGAAACTTTTCTCAGCACAAGCCAAACTTTGCTCAGCACAAAACAGCTAGAAAAACTATCTTTGAAAGATAAACAACTAATTTCTTTGCCAGAGTTCCAACTGATCAAGTACCCTTTTATTTGCCTTAACTCAACCATTCACTTGGTCTTCTTGTTAAATCTTCTTCATCAATAGTGGATATGGTACTCAAACAGATAACAATAGTCTCACCAATTAAGGTTTGACAACAATGACAAAATAACAATTGCTTGCATTGTCACTTTCCAACAGAAAATATATCATATGTATAGATATAATGACATATACATAGGGGGAGTTATTGAATGACTAAGGATTATATATGTTGTATATACTTAATATTTTGTTAGTATTTTGTACATATCAATTTTTGATACTAATGTCAAAGGGGGAGATTGATGACATTAATTTTTCATTAGTATACAAACAACACTTTTGGTAAGCCTACACCAAAAGATAGGAAAGAGAAAACTGAAGATTAGATTAATAGATCACCAAAATATGACTAAGTACAGAGAAAAATCGATGACACAAGTTAGTGTGTAAATCGAAAATCACAAAGCAGAAAGATAAAGTGGAACGTGACAGAGGAACCTGAAATGCAAGTTATAGTGTAGATCAACAAGACAAATACAATTCAATTGATAGAAAAAACTGAAGGATAGTCAAAGCATGACTGACAGACAGAACTGAAATTCAATTGTAGCCCGCAAAAAGTGGATCTGATTTCTACGTCAGATACAACAAGTGTATTCTATTTATAAGATATTTAATTGTTTTAAATCAATTTCTTTAGGGATAAGATACGTGAATGTAAGTGCTTTCATTAGTCTAACTAATTTAAAACACATAGACTAGGAGATCTAGGTATAAGTTGTAAACCTGATCTTAGAGTTAACATTGTTTTTATCATAGCTCAATGAAGTCAATCCATCTATAAATAGATGATGCAATCATTCATTAGAATGTGTGTGTGAGAAAGAAAAAGAGAGAGGAGAATAGAACAAGCACATCTATGGATTGAATTGAGAGTTTCAAGAACTAGAACAAAAAAAGAAGGATTTAGTTAGCAGAATCAAGAACAGAGGAAACCGATAATCAAAGGTATTATTCAATCATAGTTAAGGTGATAATATTTTTATGTGAACTACATAGGATCTGTATCAGCAATAGGAGATTTCATTTACCAGGTCAATTTATAATTTTCTATCATTCTAACAAGTGGAGCAAAGTGTTAAAAACCTTTCAAGGAAGGTAGATTTAACAATCCAACATCAAATCTCTTAACTGAGTGCACACTTAATAGAGTAGAATTTCGTGGGTCTCCACTGATACTCCTAACAAGGTAGATCATCAGAAGTGATCAAATTGTAAGCCTTAACCAGCTCCCTTCCAATCTGTAGATAGTAAAGTTTTGTGGGTGCCATCCCCACCGCAGTTTTTACTTCCTAACATGAGTTTTTTGTGATATCATATCTTGTGTTTTGTGTCAATTAATTTCATGAATCTTTTTATGAATGATTCATATGCTTATTAATGTTATGAATTGATATAACTCACATCAAGATAGTTTAGATCAGATTGAATGGACAAGAAATTGATTAAAAGGTTAAATGATTAAAGGATTCAAAAAGTTTTAGAGGTATTGATTCACCCCTCCCCTCTTTGTACATACTTACCATTAATCCCAACAATCATTAAACTATATATTTGATATGTAAAAAGTCCTCCTTAATGATTGCTTGGGTTTTGACACTTGCTCTGTTGCTCGGGTCCAACTGACTCTATTTTTTTATTTTTCAAAATTATTATTGTAAAATATATCTTTGCTATTCACTATACATGTGTAATTTACAATGACATTTCCCTCTTATACAATGATATTTCCCCCTTGTTTTTGACAAGAATGCCAAAAAAATGTCATCTACAGTGCTATCCTGAAGTAGGATAGAAAATCTCTATGTACCTTCCAAATTTGAGATAGAGTGTTGTCCCAATTGTCATGTAGCACCTTCAAGATGTGTAATTCAACTTGTAGTTCTGTAGATAGCTCTATCATTAGCTTGACAATTGAGAAGTTGTTTTCATGAATGAGAGTTTTAGCATGTGTTATGCATTTTTGCATTCCATCCATTTATGGTAGAAGTTGGCTCTGGATTGTTGTAAGAGATTCTCTGATTCTTGCTTCTTCTCTCAACACTTCAGCCTGCAAATCAGTAAGATACTTTATTTTCATGAAGTGAGCAGAACTTGTGCTCGAGTCAAGTGCTAACTGCCTTGCACTTTCCTTCATGTCTGCATAGCTCTTTACTATATTTTTCTTGATTTCCATAGTAAATTTAGAGGAGTCACTCAACTTTACAAATAATGCTACAACATTTTTCACAGTGGTTTCTAGAGTGTTGATAATCTTTGTAAGCTGCACCTGGAATCTTCTTTGCAATGTTCTCTAGAACTTTGTTCTCAAATTTCTTATCTGCCTTCTCAAGTAACTTCTCTTGACCATTCATATCTATGTTGAACTTGTGGAAAATTTCAAAAATTTGGTCCATTATTGAGTCACCCTCATTGACTTCAATCTGCAATGCATCTACAAATATGCCTTTGACATCTTCAAGTACTTTCTTCCTTTGTCTTTCCTTTCTGAGTTTTTGTTGTGAGGCTCTTTTTTTCCACAGTTCTCCCAAAATATCCATTTGTTCTATAGATAGGTTGGATAGGTCCCAGTAGGAATCACAATCTCTTTATCTAGATCTATCACATCAGTTATTATAGCCTTTGACTTAGGAATCAGTGAAGGAACAATTTCTTCACCTTTATCTATCTCATCCTTTACTTTAGTATTCAATCTAGTTAGGTCATTGACCTTTATAGTACGAATTGTTGGATCAATATTTACTGATGAATGAATAGTATAAATGTCTACCTTGCCTTTCTATGACTCGGGTGTGCATGTCTTAGTAGTAAGAGGGGCCTGTTACTCGGTCTTAGTCTGTTCAGATGTAGATTCTGCAACCTTGTCTTTTCTCGGAGTTACTGTACTGTGTAAGGAGATTGGAGTAGTGATGCCATTACCTCAACTACAATATTCTCTACGTTGGACTCTTCAATATTCTATACCTTGGTTAGAGTATCATCATTTCCTTGTGTTGGAGGGTATGTACTCAGTACTTCTTCCTTCACATTATCTTCTGCTATCTCAAATATTGATTTCAACACTAATGTGGTACGCTGAGCTACTTCTTCTAGGTTCTTGTTCAATATTTGGAAGGCCCTGAATTTAGGGGTATGATTATTCTCATATTTTCTCAAGGCCTATTTCACTTATTTTCCTTTCATTGTAGGCATGACCTTCTTCAATTTCTCTTCCCTTATATCTCTTTCAATTTGTATTGCATTCTTCCAGGGAATAGATACCGCCTTAAATAAGTTTTTAGTCATATAACTCTTCAACTCGGAAGGGTCATATTTCCACTTTGCCATCTTCTCTACCACTACTTGCTCAATTTTCTTCCTTTCTTCTTCTATCCTAGAAGCATACTTTAGTGACTTCAAAGAACTCATGGCTCTTCCTTCTTTAAGGTCTTTAATATTCTAATCAAGTGTGGGTATTGGTTTAGTGAAGACCATAGTATCTTCTTCATCATCATCCTCTTCATCACTTAGTATAAGTTTTCTCCTTGATCTCCTTAGGGTGACAATAGGAGTAGTGCCTTTTTCCTTTTTCTATCTAGGTGTTGTCTTCCTCTTCTTCTGTGGAGGATTAACATCAGTTTCTTCCTTGTCAAATTCAATTTCCTCTATCTTATTTGTATCCTTTGTTTTAACTGTGTCCTCTTTACTCTAAGAGATCGTAGGAGAGTCGAAAGTCTTGGCATACTTATTCTTGAATGTATCAACTCTCTTTCTTCCTCTCTTCAATATCTTAGGAATCTCAATTTCCAAAGATATCCTACTCTTTTCTTCCTCATAGGTTCCAAATTAAGGTGCCTTTGGATTGACAGGTTCATTCACAAGAGCCTCTATGATATATTTTGTGTCATCATCATTAACTTCATATGGTAGGGGTTGTACACATGCAACCCTAGGCTTTACTGCTTGTATATACACTTTATCACAATCAACTAGAAAATATATTTCATCTTTGTACTTGTCAACTAGTTGTTTTGGAAATCTATATCTACTATGCATCTTCTATTTGAAACTTTCAAAGTATCCATCCATAATGCTATCAAAATTATCTCCTAACTCAGCCATGAATTCATTAATTTGATGGATGATTGGTCTATCCTTCTTCCATGCTACTGTTCCTTTGGAGAGAAAGAACTTCTCAACATAAAATAGTATGCATATTAGAAGAGAACTAAACTTACATGAATTGGTTTTGGATACTTGGATGCTCTCCATATTCTTTCTCAACTGAGTGAGTTGCAATTCTGCTAGGTCGAATACCACTAGATTCTTCTTGACTACTTTGTAAGCTAGGTCAATAGCTTTGCATGCAACACTGGTGGGTCTTCTTGAGCTTTATATCTTGTGGGCTATCACATGAATGCCAAATTTCATCTCCATATATGTTACTCTGTTGATTTTCATGCCTCTGTCATCCCACTCTGCAAGAGTTAACTCAGCTAGTTCATCCCTGTTTAGGGTTTTGGTAGATTTTGGCCTATCTAGCATAGGGAAACCAATGACACAATGAATTATCTTCTTAGTGATCTTCACACAATAATCCAACCATAGTTGCATGTCGTGAACACGACTAAGAACATATATCATCCATTTTGTCTGGAAGTCCCTCAGCATATGCATGATATGTGTCAAACCCTTGGTTTCGAGGTGCTTATGCTCAGGCTTAAGATTCCCATCGGTACATAATTTCTCATATGTTTTATTCATCTCACTCGTTGCAAGCTCCTAGATGTTGCAGTGATAGAAGCTTCAAATGTCGTTAACCAGTAACACTCTTGGAGGAATTAAGGAATGAGCTCCCATCGGGTCTATCTCCTCTACAAATTGCAGATGAAGCTTGAACACCGGAGGATCACAAATTGCAATCCTTACTAGCATCTCAGAACCTTTCTTTACCTTGCTGCTGGAAGTGGATGCCATATTGCTCAGATGAAATAATCAAACTCTACTTTCAATCATGAATTTGCACTGAATTGCTAAGGGCTCTGAATTTACTTGTAAACTAAAAGATTTGTAAACAATACTCTTTACAATCCTTCATATATAAGAGATTTTAAACCGTTAGAGTATTTCATTAAATTCTCCATACACAGTAGCTGGCATGACTCAGGTGTTTCTCCAAGATTCACTTGAAAGCTTGGGTGAAACTAACTTTCCAGTTATCAATACTGCCCGACTCAACTCGGGTGAACTAGAGTGACTCAGGTGTAGCTAACATTTTGACTCGGTGGTGCAGGGCACCTCCTGAAACTCCCAACTTTCTTGCTTTTTTTTTTGTAATAAGGTGCATCCATGAGATCACCCTTATGTGTGTTTTTTTTTTTGGGTCTTTGATGTAAGGTGAAGGACCTATGGTGAGTTGTAAACCTAGGTTCCTGAAACCATGGTTAGACCTTGTTAGTTATTGATTTTGTGTGTCTAGTTAGAAGTTATGTTTCTAAGTCCTTAGTTAGGTCCTAGTCATGTGTTGGACCTCTCCCACACCTTGGGAGGTTGGTAAGGTTGGATTTTTCCCAAATTAGCAACTCTGTCACTTATTGCCAAAAAGTTGTCTTTTTGCAAAATGTTGCATGAGCAACTTTTGCAAAATGTTGCTCGGTATATGAAAACTTATAACCGACCTCACCCACCTTCTAAATCTTCTAAAATTCTTGGAGGATGTTATTAGATGAAAGGATTCCTTCCATGAAGAAAACATCACAGAGTGTACGAAGTTTGATGTTTGAGCAAGGAAATAGAAGAGTGTTTTGAGTCATTTCTGCATGGTACGGACTGGTAAGGATTCATTTGGAAGATCAAGTTGCAGAATTTTGTAATTCCTTGAGTCTACTAACCTTTCCAATTGATTTGAGGTGTTTTTGTTAAGTTAGTAAAAAGTTATCGAATTTACATTCTTGCTGTCTGAGAAACCAAAGCTCTACTGGGCCAGTCTCAAAGATGTGATCCTAGCAAGAGATTTCTCTAGTGGATCTCCTCATCCACTTGGAAAATTTTATCTAGGATCATGGTCTTTAGGAATCCAGAAGCTCAGGCTCTCATTCTTAGTCCTTCTATTTTTAAGATCTAGCCCTAGACTAATTATCCCTATGTAATTAACCTAGTCTTTTAGTATAGTCACATGTATGTGAAATATATGAGTTGGGGATAGAACCAAAGGTGTTTCTAGACTAAATTTGGGTAGTGGAATCCATCCAAAGCTCTGCATTTCATCCATGAACCCACCTCCTATCACTTGCCTAACAAACCAAGCCTAAACTAGCTAATTAGGTCTATGTGTTTTGTGAGAGCTTAGGGGTACAGGAGTGGGGTGAGGTGTTAATGCTTTGGGAGGTTTATAAAATCCATAAAGGGTATCTAGAAAACCTATCAAATATTTCATATCCTGCTTTCACAAATAGTTAGGTACCAAAAACCATTGGTTAGGGCTACAAGGAATCCTAGGCTATTTGGGGTTCGACTAACCTTGGATCTTCAAGACCAAAACTAATGGTGGATTCTTGGTATCTAGGGTCTATGAAGGATCTTCAATCCCTTAGGGTAGAATTTTGAATCCACTAGTGAATTTTTACACCTTATCGTGTGGTTTAGGGAAAGTGTCCCTAAAGGAGAAATTGCTTTATTCCATAGTTTGATTTGGAGAACCAAGAGGGAACAAGGGAAGCCTACTCACCCCTTGGAAAAGTCAAGAGACACCCTAAGAAGACTTGTGTGGAATTGGATTGTTCCAATTTGTATTTTGAAGAGGTATAAAAGAGCTAGGGCCCTTTAAGGTCTTCTTGCAGTGCTCTCTGCATCACTCGGGTTGAATTTAAATATGTCCTCATGCATCAATATGTGGATATGGACTTTATTTCTTATCTAAAAATGATGTAGGATGGCTTGTATTGCACAGTTCCAGTCATCTCCTTACTTTCCTATTCTGTAATGATAGATCCACCCATCTCACTATTTAGGGTGTCATTAGATCCTTCATTGCTTTGATCTAAATTATCTGAGGATTTCCTTACCCATTGCTTGCTCATCTGAGTTCTGATTTCCAAGACTTTGGTTTTACCATTCTCAAAACCAGTATCAACTATTTCTCTATTCATACAGTTCTTTCTCAAATGACCGAGTTGTTTACACACATAACATCTCTTAGTATGATCTATTTTTCTAAAGTGAGTCTTCATACAATTTGCACAAATTTGTCCATATTCACCACAGTGACAACATCTGTACCAAGTGTTGTAATCCCAACTAAAAATTTCCTTGGCTAATTGTTCAATAGGATTCCAATTCTTAGTTCTGCACTCGGAATATGTATGACCTTGTTTGTTGTATGACCTTGTTTGTTTAATTCTTTTATCTTCTTGTGCTATATTTCTGTCATCTTCTTCTTTGTTCTTTAGTTCCATGACTTCACACATTCTAATAGAGTGAACTTCCTGTTCTCTTTTCAACTTTCTGATTTCTTCATGTAGATTGAGATTCTTTGCAAGCAAGTCTTCAATGGATGCATCATCTTCTTCTGAGCTTCTGTCTTTGCAAAATTCTTCAATTATTTCTTCTATATAGTTCTTGTCATTCATCTGCACTACTAATTCTTTTCTTATCTTTAGGGAAAGAGAGAGCTACCCCTTAAGTTTTATGATCTGATCCATGGCCACTTTAAGATCTATCTTTTCATTCTCAATGTCTTTCTCCAGTCTGTATGTTCCCATATCCTCTAATCTTTTCTCAAGTTGTTAAATTTTTGATAAGAGAACCATCACTTTGATACCAATTTTTGGAATTATATGATGTGCCCAGTGACTGAGGAGGGGGGGGTGAATTAGGAACCAATAAAACTTAAACCTTTTAATCCACAATTATATTAACTTATTTGTTTACATGCATATAACTTGGAATTAAAGAATCATACAGAACACATAACACAATGTTTGGTTACCCAGAAACCTTCCAAAAGAAAGTAAAACTGGGGTGGGGATAATACCCACAAGATTTAGTATTGTAGTATAAATTTATCCTGTTAGAGCTTACAATGACCACTTCTAATGGTCTGCCATGTAGGAGCATAGAAAGGACTTTTAGGTCCACGTTGTTAAAGGATTTTTTACAATACAATAAGTAATGAAACTTGGTTAAGAGATTTAAAGAAATGATTGTTAGGTCCACCTTGTTAAAGGATTTTGTTGATCTACCTATGAGAATGAACCAATTGATGATTTTCTCTGTGCAACTGTGATTGCTGAATAAGATCCTTTGAATATAATTGATCACCTGAATGTGATAGATAAGACTCTGATGTCTTGACACTTCTGCACTTAACTCAAACTGTCATTCACACGCCTTATGCATACATAATCATATTCATATTGGATAAAACAAACTATCTTACATATATATCTTTATCCAACAAATAAATCTATAACTCGGCTTGCAATAAAAAAAATTATATTTAACAATATATGCAAAGTCAGCTTCAAACTGTCGCTCGGGTCCAAAAGACTACTCGGGTGATAAACTGTCACTCGGGCGATACCGTATACTCAGGAAACAATGTATACTCAGGCAATACTGAATGACTAACTATTTTGACACTAATTGACAATATGTCTTTCCATAAGGTCTACAGTTAGCATAGCTTCTATGACTCATTTTGATGAATTTAGTGTTGTTGAGTCTCTTTTCTTAGCATATTATGTGTGTGCAGGCCCTAGGCAATCCGTTTGGATAGGTTTACATGCATTAATTTAGGTTTTTATATGGTTTCCAAGGGAATATGTTTTCTGGTCAAGTCTACGTAGTTGCAATTTTTGTCACGTCCATGTTATGCAATTTGAATGCATTTTTGTTTATTTTGGTTATGTGTGTGTCTGCACATTAAGCATATCACTTTTTTAATTACGCAAAATTCTTTTCCGCCTCCATGTTTTCAAATACGTCTCATATTTTCCTTGCATGTTATTGCAACTTTCTTTTTATTTAATTCTATAGTAAAAATAATTATTATTATAAATTGATTTACTTAGCATAATTGGATGAAATAGTAGATCTTGTTGTTTGGTTATATCTTTTCTCCATTTCCTACTCCATCCATGAGCATTATTTTGCTACCATTGTTTGTAGTTTAACAAATTTCCTTATGAAAATTTGAAATTTGAAATTTCATATATTTGTTTAACTTGATAAAATAAAGGTGATAGCATTTTTATTATGATGTAAGATATGTAATATGGTTCTTATAGAAAGGTTAAGAGCTTAATCTTAGGAGTTAGTTCCTTAATTGTTTGATAGGAAATAAATTTTCATCACTAATTAGAAATTCTATTTTATTATAGTTAATTATTGTATTAGATATATTTAATTAGAAAATCTTACTTTAAAGATTCACTTTATTAGTTAGGGAGTGACTTTATGTAATTTATAAAAGGATTTGTCAATCACATCCTTTAGTTAAATTAGAGGGTAATAATATTTAGCTATAGGATATTAAAAAGATTATGTTAATACAATTAGAATATATAAGGTTATGATTTAATTTGAAATTAATTTTTTTAGTAATTTTCTATTTGGATTCATCATAATTTAGTCAACGAGATTTCTTAACTAATTGTCTTTAGATAACTGTTTTTAGTAATTTTGAATAGTGAGTGTTCTTAAAAATTTTAGTTAGAAATGTTCACAATATAGATATTATTCTATGATGAATACAATTTAAATTTAAAAGATTAGTTTTATTTAATTGATAGGTTGATTTTATAAAAGTTCTTAATTCTTTATGTAATGAAGATGCATTTTGTTTTGGTGTCTTGGACTTACCTATTGTTTTATCGCTCAATTTTGTTATTACACATGTGGGCATTGAGTTTAGGGTTTAGGTTGTGTAATTAACTATTTTGTGGGTCTTTATGTTTCATGGTGATGTTGAAGTGTAATGGAGTTGTGGGTGTTTGGATTTCCAATTTGTACCAGAGGCTTAGGGTATGTCATTGTTGTTATCTTTTTTTATGATTTTCTAAAATTGATGTTATATGACGATTTATCTAGTTTGGTGCATTCAGATTTATTTTTGTTTGGAATTTATGGCATTATTGATCTCCTATATTATTTGGTGAAACTTCACTATTATGTGCTTGTTGGTTTTTTGGAGCCTAGTGTGTTATTGATGGTTTGGATCCGATGGCATAAATAGTTTGAAATATGTAGACCTTGTGGAATTTGCATTTGGATTGTGCCTTGGAACCAAGAAGTATTCCAAATGATTATCGTCAATATGTGTACATGAAGACTTAATTGATGTTCATATTGACGCTGGATAGATGTGAATCCTAATGATGTTTTTGAGATTTTATCCTTTATGCTCCAAACTCTTATTTTGTGATTCTTTGATGTATGGATTCTTGAGGTTACTTTGGTGATTATTTGTTTGGTTAATGTCTTTTGGTTTTTAGTTTGGAGCATAGGGGAGGGTTTTCTAGGAGCATGGCTAGGAGAGTGGCTCGTAATGGGGGTTGGGGCCGTAAGTGATCAATCTAGGGTAACCCATTGTGAAGTTGTAATCAAGTGAAAATATAATTAAAATGAACTAGGTTGGGTTACACATTAATCAAGATAAATGAGATACCTCACCCATGGTGTTGAGTGCTTTTACATACTAATGATGGGTTGGAGAAGGTATGGCCGATAATGGGGGTGTTCCTTTGGAAAATCAACTTCCTTGTCCTCACAAAAGGAATTTTAATTCCACATGAGATGTCACCTATGGGTCAGGGTCTAGTGAGAGACTGCCATGGTAACCCAGGATAATGAGGAACCATATGTAATGACACTCTCTTTCATGTGTCATAGGATTCCCTTCATTTTGCATTGTGGTTCGCCTCTAGTATCCTGTGTTATCCTTGTTGGTATTTCATATGTCTCCCTTATTGAACCTTGTAAGAGATCCCTTTTTTTTTATGTTTGGTTTCTTTGTGGCTTCCTATTTTTGTTTCTTGTTTGGTGTGGGGCCTTATGTATATCTCCTAGATCAGAGGGAATGGTCCTTAGAATTCCACATGGTTGGGTGAGAAATATGTTTCCCAGTGAGTTTTCAGAGCTTTGTTCATGATCTTTCTAGATGGACATATATCTTCTCTCCATTTTCCTATTTCATGTTGCAGAATGATTATTATGCATTGTATCATGATATGAATCTTCATTTATATGTATTGATGTAATATTGTAATATCCTTGAAGAGATGATTATAATATGCTTATGTAAATATGTTTCACTGACTACTTGTAATGTAATGGAAGAAGTGGATAAATATAGATTTGACTATGAATATTATCCTATAACTGTGTATCTTGATTGTAAGGTTTAAATGAATTATTCATTTTGTAATTATTTTCATAGACTCATGGTTGTGTAATTGATTTAGTCATGTTTGATTATACGTTGCTAGTAACCATGTCAGGAAACCTTAGAGGACCTAGTTATCTAATTAATATTTAGCACTCATTTTGCATTGTATCTTGGATAAGTTCATGTATCATGCAGTGTATTTGTAATGTTAATTGTAATATCTATTTCAAAAAAAATTATTTGTCATTTCCTTAGTTATTGAGTTGTCCACTTGGGTTCCCTAGCGGGGGTGTTATAGCTAGTTTTAACTCATTATGCTTTGGCTAGCCTATTATTCTCAAATGTATGTATAAATCCCTTCTTTGAGAATGATGATATTCATTGTTTGTTAGGATAACATAGTTTGTAGGAATCAACAAAGTGTAAACAGTTGAGGAAATATAATTTGATTGAATACTCTAGAAATTGTGATTTGTAATCTCAATGAATAGTTTATTTTAATAACTTTATCTTCTCCAATCCTTAGACTATACTAACTAAATTGTTGATCTGTAATATGATTCTTAGTGAAAAGTTGACTCACTAGGGTTCAAATTCTAGTTAAGGGTCATTGTGATCATAGGCTTGTGCCTACGTTGGACTGTGCTCACATATTTGAATTACTGGAATGTTGAGCAATCTTAAATATGGCTGCCCATTATCGATAAAAAAAAATGAAAAAAAGACACACTATTATCATATTTCAAAAATACAAAGCATTATTTCTACTATAAAATACAAAAGACACATTCTGCTTACCAGTGGGTGTTCTTGAATCTCTTACGACTCTCTTATTTTATAAAAGTTAAAAACAAGAGTATTTAGCCTGCCCACAACTATTGTTATCTAGATACTTCCATTAAAAAAATTGTCACAAGAATGAATATCTAGTGGGAAGTCAAATGAATAAAGAAAGGAAGATGAATATTTGATATGTATCCCACGCATTTCTCTTTACTACTTTTATTAATCTCTTAAGACTCGGTTATTTGTTTAAAAATACAAAAATATGGGAGCATTGAAACAAAATGTAGATAGAACAGAGCAATTATTCTAGTGGACATGCTTTCAAAATGTGGAAGCATAGATGAGGTTGGTTAGCTTTTCGATTGTTGAAAAGGCTTCAGAAACATGTATTTCATGTATATTATTAGTTTTCTAAATTCTACTATTTTGTGTAACACAATATAACTAGTACTTGTACCAGAAAAGGGTATAAGAGATAAGCCAATAGAAAAATACATTTAAATTAATATATTAAGGAGGCATTATTTATTATCATTTGATTAGGCAAATACATATACACAATCAAAGTCTGAAATTATATCGAGCAATTCATGGATTGGTGAAAACTAATATGTTTGATAAACAAATACTATAAAATTATTTTTAACTGACTAGTAGGAGAAATTGAAGTTCATGCCTAGTGTCTTTGTTTGTTAATTCAACTAACACAATCTTCAATTGATCTATACACCTAAACAAGTATTTAACAAATTAAAATATATTTTGCAAAAAATTAGAAATGGCTACTATTTTTGAAGTGCCCTCCTCTTACATAGGTGACCTAAGCAATTGAATTACCTCTTGCTCTTAACAATTTGTCAATATAAGTTATATTTTGTAAACAAATTTATTGTGTTAGAATAACTGGGGGGTGAATCATTGGCCTAAAAAATATTCCAATAAATCAACCCAAAAACTTAGTACCACAATATTAATCGTCTAGTTATCTTCAGTCCTACAAGATGAATGCCTTGAAATAATCTCAACAAATAACTACTGCTCGTAGTTCACTGTTAAACCTTATTCTCTCTATTTACTGATTAGCATTCTTTCATTTACAAAAATGTAGTAAATTGCTTAGTGTATACCGATCAATCCAGATTAGTTATGTGTAATGCAAAACACTAAAGTAATGAATCATAAACACATTGACACATGGATTTTTAATGTGGAAATCTTGTTAAGGGAAAAACCACATGGGACCAGTAACCCAAAATTTTCACTCTTCTAAAGTGAGCTTGGTGAAGAGCCAGCCATGTTAAAGATTACAAACACACTGTTAGGTGTGACCTTGTTAGAGGATTTAATTAGAATAGTTTGTCACTTGATATCGGGCATCTCTATGCCACATTTTATGACCAAACCCAGTGTAGTTTGTCAAATGGTATCTGGCATCTCATGTTATCTTCATGACCAAAATTTTTGATACTCCTTGGGATGTATCTCAATATAGAAAGGATTGTTAAGTCATGCTCGGTTAAGAGACTTTATGATCCAATGGTTAAACTAAAATAGTAAATATATGTTCATGCATACAACTTAGACTTGCAAATTTTCAGATCTATTGTAAGCTCATAATACCTTTCTGATCAATGTATATTTCCAATACCTTTGCTCCACTTCTTTCTGCTCAGTGATGTTGTGCGTCTCTATTTCTTGGTGTGTGTAGAACTAGCTCTATTCTTTAGCTTGATTGATCAGGTCTGATTGAAGTCTTCCTTCATCAGTTTCTCCTCAGCATCTTCTTTCTCTATTCACCCCTTAATTCATAATAAATTAGCTTGTCTCTTTATAGACATGATTTTACCATTTCTCAGTTCTTGACTTTCTCGTTCTTGGTGTGATCCACAATTTTAGCCAATATTGCTTTAAAGCTTTACTTCAATTTTATCCCATAGATTTCTCTTTGACAACTGGAATAAAATAGCTTTAAATCTTTTACTTATCTCTGGTTTTAAATTTTCGATAAAAACAATATTAACAACCAGTTAACTCCTTCTTTAGCTCTTTCCAGCTAAATCTTTTGTCATTTCTAAACTTCAGTTCCTTTTGGTATTTTAGCTCTTTGTTAGCTTCGGTCAACACTTTAGTTCTCCTTGGGCATCTCCATCGGGGTTGTCTGTCCATTGGGTTTGTTTGTCCTTAGGGAATCAGTGTGAAGCTCTGCTCATTGGTAATGCTTGTAATTATGCTCATTGGTAATGCTTGTTGGGTTTCTTGATTGGGCATCATTGTGACTTTACTCTCGGGTTTCTCTATCTGTCAGGGTGCACTAATAATTGATGTTTGTACTCACTTAGTGATTACTTATCTTTTATGCATTACTGAAAGCATAATATGTATCTCTCTGATTCTCTAAAGTCTTTGACACTTTGTATATTACCAATTAGATTATATCAAGTTGACATCAATGACACTACAATACATTAACTGATTTAATGTCTTGCACTAACTTTCGGTAGCTTGGTGATCATCAACTTAACATCTTCAAATATTCAATTAGTTATAGTTCACCAATATCTCCCTTTGGCATTAATGGAAACACACTATATTATCACAAAATATTATTACTAATATAATATGAAATATACCAATTTTAGTTCATCCTTCTACCTATTTTATTGCTTTATAACCAATACAAAATGTATGGCTCTCGGTAAGCTCATATAGCTTAGATTTCTTTCTTGCAAAGTGCTCTCTTCAATCTTCAATCCATTCACTGGATAGATGTAGAAGCTTCCAATTCTTTCAATGATGTTGTCTCTCCCTTTGACTATTCCTCTCCTTAATCATCTCTTTTTCTTTTTGATAGCAATATATTCATCTCTCCCTTGTGATACTTCTCTTCTTTACAGGTTACATCTCTCCCTTAGGATATCTTGGATATTATCTCCCTTTGGTTAATGATTATCTCTCCCTTTGAATCCTTTAGGAACTTCTTTCCCTTTGACAAAAACACTAAAGTAGACTTTTGATCATGCCAAAGTTATATCCTTTCACCTTTTTATAATATACTCCTTGAATTTCCCTATCCATCAACAATACAGTGACTCTGGTTTTTGGTGTAGATATGTACCTTGTTGTGTAAAAATGTATCTTTGCAGTCCATCTCTGTGCTCACATCAACATGAATGATTTTTTGATGATTTGTAGGTTGATGCAACCTCCTAGTCATCTTACTGACCAATAGACAAGGTTCAAACCCCTAGTCTTTGTCTCAGGTACTCAAATGTATCTTTAAGAAATGGCTTGGTGAATATGTTAGCTAATTGTTCCTTGGATTGAACATATTCCAGTATCACCTATTTTTCTTTCACTTTCTCTCTTAAGTAATGATACTTGATTGCGATATGCTTTGTCTTATCATGCATGACTAGATTCTTTGATATGTTAATTGTACTAGTATTATCATAGTAGATAATCACTGGTTCAAGAATTTTCATATTCATACCTTCCAGTAATTATTTGATCCATGCAATATTTAAGTAGTTTGCAACAACAGCCACATATTATGCTTCTGCAGTAGACTCTAAGATGCATCCTTACTTCTTGTTGATCCATGTGACAAGTCTGTCACCCATGAAGAATGCTCCTCCATTTTTCCTCTTTCGGTCATCTAAGTTTCCAGCCCAATCAACATCTGTATAGACTTGAAGTTCAAATTTTCCACCTCTTTTATACCATAAGCCAAGTCTTCGGTCTTCTTTAGATATCTTATAATTCTCTTGACAACAGTCATGTTTGATTCTTTGGGATTAGCAGAGAATCTTACAACTATTCCAACTAAATGTGCTATATCTAGTCTAGTATGAACAACATACATTAGTTTTCCAATCATTGATCTATACAAGGTCTTATTTACCTCATTTGATTTGTCTTCATATGTCAGCTTACATCCGGTTTCCATAGGTGTTCCAACTATCTTGGAATCTTCCATTTGGAATATCTTCAGCACTTCCTTGATGTATTTGGACTGAGTGATATATATATATATATA
>MU224858.1:7102882-7114127 GCA_018584345.1 Thuja plicata
TATATATATATATATATATATATATATGCATCTTGTTGGAAAATATGTAGACCAAGAAAGAATTTGATCTCTCCAAACATCAAAATCTCAAATTCTTTGCTCATTTCATTAGCAAAGGATTTACATAACATTTCATTACCCCCAAATATTATATCATCAACAAATATTTCAACAATGATAATATTACCATCATTATCTTCTTTTAAGTACAGATTACTATTTTCACTTGTTCTTACAGATTCAATGCTTATGAGATAGGAGTGAAGTCTTTCATACCAGGCTCTAGGTGCTTGTTTCAATCCATACAAGGCTTTATGCAATCTACATACCATGTTTCTCTTGTCTGGATCAACAAACCCTTTTGGTTGTTCAATTATACTCTTCTTCAAGTATTCTATTTAGGAATACAGATTTGACATCCATCTGGTATACCTTCAATCCTTTGAATGCAACATAAGAAAGTAATATTCTAACTCCTAGTCTAGAAATGGGTGTAAAGGTTTCTCCATAATCAATACCTTCTTCATGTACATACCCCTTGCATACTAATATTTCTTTGTTTTGTGTGACTTCTCCATTCTCATTCAGCTTGTTTCTGAATATTGATTTGGTTCTGATGACATTATTTTCATCTGGTCTTAGTACTGATGTCCATGTATTGTTCTTCTCAATCTATTCTATCTCTTCATTCATAGAACTGACCCATTCTTCATTTTCAAGTGCAGTATTAATAGATTTAGGCTCAAAATCACAAAGTAAACATCTAGTGTTTAGTGACTTATTTCTTGTTCTCATTTCAACCTTCTTGTCTCCTATGATCTGATTCTGTGGATGATGTCTTCTTACATACTTGGAAAGTTTCGGTTCAGCTCTGTGTCCATCATTCTGATCATCATCTTGACCTTCATTCTGATCTCCATAGCTTGGAACATCATTTTGAGGATTTTCCTAATTTTTGATAATTACAGCCTGATGCTTGAGTGCAATGTTCTGTTGCTCGAGAGTGATACATTGTTTCTTGGGTAGAGTGTCAGGTTCTTTAGTGTAAATAAACTTTTTGTAGTCTTCTTGTTCTCTTCTTCTTTCCTCATCATTTTTCTCTGCATATTCATCTATTCTGACATTTGCACTTTCAATGATTTTGTTAGAGTACTTGTTAAGACATTTATAAGCCTTGCTCTTGGTGGAATACCCTAGAAAGATACCTTCATCACTTTTGGAGTCAAGCTTTCCATTTATATCATCTTTCAAAATATAACATTAACTACCAAAGATTCTGAAGTAACATACATTAAGTGTGTAACCATACCAAAGTTCATAGGGTGTCTTTTTGGTGTCTTTCTTTAATTTTACTATGTTCAATGTGTAGATAGAAGTACTGAAAGCTTCCCTCCAGAATGTTTGAGTGATGATTTTCTCTATCATCAGTGTTTTTGCACAATCAACAATGGATCTATTTCTCCTTTCAGCAATCTCATTGTGTTGTGGTGTTATTGGTGCAGAAACCTATCTTTTAATTCCATGCTCATTGAAATAGTTAGTGAGTTCATCAGAAACAAATTCTCCTCCTCTATCTGATCTTAATCATTTCAATTCCTTACCACTTTGTTTTTCTACCATATCTTTATACCATTTAAACATCTTGAATGCTTCTGATTTTTCTTTTAGAAACATAACTATCATCATTCTAGAATAATCATCAACAAAGAGAATGAAATATCTATCTCCATAGTAACTCTTTTTCCTCATAGGTCCACATAGATCAGTATGGAATAATTCTAGAATTGCATTAGACGTATGGACTTTTCTCTTGAAACTAGACTTTGTCATCTTACCTTTTTAATTACAATACTTACAAATGATATGCTCAGGCTTTCACATGCTCGGTAAGCCTCTTACTTTCCTTTTATTTCTTATCTTTATCATGTTGTAAAAATTCACATGACATAATATTTTATGCCATAACCATATGTTTTCTTTTCTATCCATTAAATAAGTGGTGTTAATGTCATCAAGATAGAAAAGGTTACCTTTTGTCTGTTCACCAGTTCTGATCAACCTTCCTGATTCATTAAAGATCTTTGCCTTCTTATTCTCAAATGCTACTTGGTGACTTGTATTATTCAGCTGTGAAACACTCAATAGATTATAATTAAGTTCTTTTACCCAGTAAGCATTTGTTGGAGATTTTCTTCTATGCAAATAATTGACTGTATGTTTGTCATTGATGACAACATATAGTATATAGCAGTGAACTGTATTCACTTTTTAGTATGGATATGTGGAAGCCTTGTGCAATTATTTTTATGTTTCAAACATAGTTACTACACCATGAACATACACGCAGATTTAGATGTTCAGTAACAGTTGAGTTATCTTACTCTGTTTACCAGACACAGTTTCAGAAGATTGTTCTCAGAAAGCCGACAGTAATTTTATTGATTCTTCAGTTGCATCTATCTATGGGATATGCGTGTTTAGATTCATGTTTAGTTATGAGTCTAAGATAATTAACCAAAGGCACTAATCATGTTTCATTCAAAGCATGACGTTTGGGTAATTTTGGTGGAGCCAATTATGTGAAGCGATGCGTCTATTCAGTTTGAGCTGCGTGGTTCTAATTATGTTGCATGCTTGGTTTGACTGACTAAAGAAGCATTGAAGGGATTCCTAAAGCCGACAAATATCATATCCTTTTGTGAAGATACTTATAGTAGTTCATTTGAAGATCACCAAGTGTGAATGAGAAGAAAAGAGACAAAAGACGCACGTAACAGAATGTTGATTGTTTTGGGACAGTAAAGCCATTTCATTCATCAAATAAAGATCTATGTGAAGAAGCAAAGAGTATATACAATTCATTGGAACTGATCAAGATAGAAGGTCTACTCAAATAGTTCATTATTAGATATAGTGTGTATCTATTTTCTTGAAGGTTGTAGCCTTCATCATTTTAGCAGTGATCTTTTAGACAGTGAGTCCTCACCCCTAACATGGTTATTTGTAAAAGACTCCTAATAGGGTCAGACCCTTAACCAGGTCACTGTAATTATTGCTTTGTAAAGATCAACTCATGATAGGGTTGTAAGATCTTCTAATAGGGATTATTATACTCAAGTACAGTTCTTTGTGGGTGCTAATTCCCACCGAAGTTTTTACCTAGTTTGGTTTCCCCGTAACCAAAATTGTGGTGTTCTATTTTGTGTTATCTTAAATGTGTATGTGCTTATGATATTCTATAATTAATTAGAGGAAAGAATTTAAATTGCTGATAACTAATTCACCCCCCCTCTCAGTTATCCCTTGGGACTATTCCAACAATTGGTATCAGAGCCAGGTGCCTTAGATAGAAAGACTAACAACTTAAGGTAGATCAAATGTTGTACTTCAAGAAAGAGAGTCCTAAGTTTGATGGAAAAAATTATCTTGACTGGAAGAACAAAATGATAACACATCTTTAGTGCATTGGTTTTGAGATTTATGAGATTGCTACTCATGAAATAGATGTTCCCACCTTGAAGGACCTTACAGAAGAAGATTCTACAAATAAACAAAAGGAAGTATTCATCCAAAATGCAATTGCCAAAGAAGCCCTAATAAGTGCCCTATTTGACAGTGAATTTTTTGAGATCAAGAAGGAAGACAAAGCATATTCAATTTGGAAATACCTAGAAGACATGTTTGAAGGAGACATCCAAGGAAAGAATGCATGTAGAAAGACATGGAAGAAAAGATACAAAAATTTAGAGATGCTACCTGAAGAAAACATCAGAGCTTACAATCAAAGGATTAATGAAGCAGTCTCAAGAATCAGGAACAACAATGGAGAAATTTTAGAGGATGATATAATGGACAAACTAATGACCACATTGACAGAAGATTATTAAATAAAGATAAAATCTTGGATGAAACCATGCAATTCTCAAAGGACTTCAAAAGAGAAACCTTGATTAATAAAATATCAGCATTTGAGATATCAAGATTGAAGACAAAACCTAAAATGGAAACAACTTTCAAAGCCTCAGTTCATGGTAAGAAATCCTTAAACATCACTAGTAATGTTGAGAAAGAAGAAGTTGATACAAAACTAGAAGAAATCATTGCTATGATAGCTAAGAAGGAAATAAAAGGTAAAGGAAAATATGAAGGGCAACTACCATTCAAATGTTTTTCATGTAACAAAGTTGGCCACTTTGCATCCAAGTGTCCTACAAGAGTCAAGAAATATAGATCAGATTACAAACCCAAATATACTAAGGAATGATATCATGCTGAGGATGGTGTAAATGATGATGACTCAAGAGAAGATGAAATTGGATTTGTTGCAATTAAGGACAATGAAAAAAAGATTGATCAAATAGAAATTGAAGATGAAAAGAAAGCACAAGAATTGACTTTAGTATCACAAGCTGACATCAGAATAGACTGGATCATAGATAGTGAGTGTTCACATCACATGACAGGAGAAAAAGAAAGATTTGTACATTTAGACAAGTACAAATGTGGCATGGTCAGATTTGAAGATAACACTCCCAAACCTATCATAAGTAGAGGATCTATCACCTTAGATGGAAAGAACAAGACAAATGATGTTCTCTATGTTGATGGTTTGCATCATAACTTACTAAGTGTTGGATAGTTGCTAGATAGAGGATATCAGTTAGAATTTAAAAAAAAAGATGCATTATCAACAAAAAAGGAGACATGATTGCATTAGGCTCAAAAACCAAAGGTAATGTTTTTCAGCTTAACTTTGAAGTAAGTTGTTTCATTGCAAAAGTGGATGACAATTGGCTATGGCACAAGAGACTTTGTCATATCAATTTTGAAAACATAGTGAAGATAAGTAATGTAAAAGAAATAAGAGACCTTCCTAGTATTTCAAGACCAGTTGATACTATGTGCAAGGAATGTATGATGGGAAAGAATGTGAGGACCTCATTCAGAAGCAAACAAAACTCTGTAGAGAACAAATTAGATCTAATACATACAGACTTATGTGGACCTACTCAAACAAGATCATACTATGGTGAAAGTTATTTTATTTTTTTTGTTGATGATTTCTCCAGGATAATGTGGGTTGCATTCTTGAAAGACAAATCTGAAGCTTTTGAGAAGTTCAAAATATTCAAAGCTAAAGTTGAAAATGAATCTAGATTAAAGTTAAAATGTCTAAGATCTGATGGAGGAGGAGAATTCACCTCTGATAAGTTTCTTGAGTATTGTGAAGAACATGGGATCAAAAGACAACTAAGTGCACCCAAAAACCCTCAACAAAATGGAATTGCAGAAAGGAGAAACATGATAATACTTGACACAGTGTGCACTATCATAATTGAAGGAAAAGTTGTGCACACCTATTAGAGAGATGCAGTCAATACAACAGTCTATACTATCAACAAAATTCAACTAAGACTAGGTGCAGAAAAAACACCTCATGAACTTTGGTTTGGTATTGTACCTACAGTAAAATACTTCAGAATCTTTGGAAGCAAGTGCTACATCAAGAGAGATGATGGTGTTGGAAAATTTGATGCTAGAAGCGATGAAGGTATTTTTGTTGGTTACTCTACTAAGAAAAAAGCTTACATATGTTTTAATTTAAGGTTGAAGAAAATCATTGAGAGTGCACATGTGAAGATTGATGAGAAGTTCATGATTCAAGAAAGATATTATGAATATGCACCTATGATTGAAGATGAACCTAGACCTATCAATAAGGATATAGTTATTGAAGAAATGTTTGACTATATTGATGTATCATGCAATAACCTTGAAGTAATTCAAGAAGAATCATAGATTATAGATGAGAGTGTCACACCTAAAATCTCAAAATACACATCCAAATACCACTCTAAATAGGATATCATTGGAGATCAGAGCAGTAAAGTATTGACAAGATCCAAAGAAAAAGGCTCTACCGTTGATGAAGAGATATGCTTACTTTCATAGATTGAGTCCTTAAGTGTTGAAGATGTGTGTAATGATTCAGATTAGCAAAGTTCTATGCAAGAAGAATTAGATCAAATAATGAAAAATGGCACATGGGAATTGGTCCCTAGACCTTGTGACAAAAATGTGATTGGAACTAAGTGGATATTGAGAAACAAAGTGAATGAAGATGGGACAGTGATAATAAATAAAGCAAGATTGGTATGTAAAGGATATGCACAAAGAGAAGGAATTGACTATTCTGATACATTTTCCCCTGTGAGAAGACTAGAATCTATAAAGTTATTTTTAGCCTATGCAACATTCAAGAACTTCAAAGTATATCAGATGGATGTCAAGTCACCTTTCCTGAATGGTGACTTAAAGGAAGAATTCTACATAGAGCAGCCTGAAGGATTCAAAATTTCAGACAAACCAGACATGGTATGCAAACTAAAGAAAGCCCTCTATGGACTTAAACAGGCCCCAAGAGCATGGTATGAGAGACTTTATGACTAATTAACAAAGATTGGATTCAAAAAGGGAGCAGTAGATTGCAACCTATTCATCAGAGAGAAAAATGAAGGTTTACTACTTGTTGCTATCTTTGTTGATGACATTATTTTTGGAGGTAATGACAAACTCAGTGTAGAATTTGCAAGAGAGATGTAGATTGAATTTGAAATGAGCATGATTGGACATATCAAATACTTTTTGAGATTAAATGTAAAAAAAATAGATAAAGGCGTATTCATAAATTAGTCTAAATATGTGAAGGATAAAGACTTTCAAGATGGAAGATTGCAAGCCAGTAAGCACCCCCATGATAATAGGAAGCAAGCTTTCTAAAGATGATGATTACATAGTAGTTGACAAGACACAATACAAGTCTATGATTGGAAAACTCATATATCTCATGTTAGTAATAAAAAAGAGGGGGGGGTGAATCAGTGGCCTCAAAAATTAATCCTTAAATTAACCCTTCAAAACTTATAACCACAAATTATATCTCAAGTTATCTTCTGTCCTACAAGATGAACACCTTGAATAACTTATATCAATTTACTACTTGTCAGATTGCTCTGTTAAACCTTCTTCTTTATGTTTATCAATAACCAGTCATCTATTTACCAAAATACAGTAAATATGCAGAGTATACCGATAAATCCATAATTAACTATGTAAGATGCAAAATAGTAAAGAGATGAATCATACACACATAACACATGGATTTTTAACGTGGAAACCCTGTTAAGGGAAAAACCACTGGGACCGGCACTCCAAATTTTCACTCTCCTAAAGTGAGCCCTGTTAAGAGCCAAACCTGTTAAAGGTTACAAACACACTATTAGGTGTGACATTGTTAGAGGATTTTATACATAGAGGTTTTCCCTTAGTATCGGACATCTAATGTTGCCATCCTTGAATCAGCTTCATTCTTAGACTGTCAATATGCATTGGGCATATCCAATGCTACTTTCATGAATCAACCTTTTTCACACTCCTTGAGATGTACCTCAACATATAGAAGACTGTTAAGTCCTACTCGGTTAAGAGACTTGATGCTTCAATGGTTAAAATGAAACACTATGACCTATTCATATTTTAACTTAAATTGTAGATTTTTAGATCTATTTAAGTACATTACCTCTCTGACCAATGTATCAATTCAATCCTTGTGCTCCACACTTTCTGCTCTGTGATGTTGTACTCACTATTCATCAGTGTCTGCAAAATTTCTTAGCTCTTCCTTCAGCTTGTTTGATCAGCACTGCATGAATTTGTTCTTCATCAGTTTATCTTAAGCATCCTCTTTCTATTCACTCCCCTTAATCCCATTCGTAAGTGAATTAAGCTTGTCTCTTATATAGACATAATATTAATTATTTCTTGGTTCTTGATTCTTGGCGTGATAAAAAATCTAGCCAATTAGATTTAAAGCATAACTCCTAATTTGTCTTGTAGATATCTTCTTCCCAACTGTACAAATCAGCTTTAAATCAATCACTTATCTCTGGTCGAATAAAACAAAGTAGACAACTAGTTAAGTCTATATTTAGCTCTACCAGCTAGATATTTTTTCATTTTCTAAACTCTCTGTTCTATCAGTCACCACTTCAGTTAGTCATCAGTGATAATTGACTGTTATGTTGGTGTGACTTCAATTGTCGTCGGGATCTCCATCCTTGTCTTTTTTTCCAGGCAGCACTGAAATTTTGTCCATCGGGTTACTCTGTGTTTTTCTCGTCGGGCAACACTGTAACTCTACTCATCGGTAATTCTATTCTTTTCTTCATCGGGAAACACTGTGACTTTGTTCTTTTAATCTAACCGTTGGGTGCACTCCGTCAATCTATTTAGTCACTTAGTGAATACTAGACTTGTATGCATTACTGGTTAGCATAGCTTTGATTCATGAGTTTTATGAAGTCTTTGGCAGTATCTCCATGACCATATAGATTATATTAAGTTGACATCAATGACAATACAATACATTAACTAATTTAATGCCTTGCATGATCATCAACTTAACATCTTCAAACATTTTTTCAATTACATGTCATCAATCTCTCCCTTTGGCATTGATGGCAACATACTATAATATTTCTAATACAATATGAAATATACAGTTTCATCAAGATTTTCTAATGTAACTATTACAAATGTCTAGCTATCGGTAAGCTCAAATAGCTTTGATTTGATTCTTGCAGCTCTCTTTCTTCTGATGTGTTGTGTTCTCTCCTTGTGTCAATTTCTCTCCCTTGATTTTTCTTCTCTTTTGATGTCAATTTCTCTTGTCAGCAACTCTCCCTTTGTGTCAGCAACTCTCCCTTTGTATAATCTTTCCATACAATCTCTCTCCCTAAGGATATAATCTCTCCCTGTTGGAGTAATGTGATAATGGATAATATCTCTTCCTTTCTACAAGGATGTGATAATATGGATAATCTCTCTCCCTTTGACAACATTGCCAAACAAATATCTCACAAATATCTGACATTAATGTCAAGCACTCTTTTCTCTCCATCCATAATATATTCCTTGAATTTTCCTTATCCATCAGCAATACAAGAATATACTCTGGTGCTTGGTGATGATATATACCTATCTGTATATAGATGTAGCTTTGAAGTTCATCTATTTTCTTGCATCAACATTAATGATATTCTGATAATATGTAGGTTGATGCAGCCTTCTAGTCAATTTACTAACTGGTAGACAAGGGTTTGACCCCTAGTCTCTTTCTTAAGTACTTAAATGCATCCTTGGGCAGTGGCTTAGTGAAGATATCAACTAATTGTTCTTTGGATTGCACATACTCAAGTGTCACCTCCTTTGCTCAAACTTGTTCTCTCAAATAGTGATACTTGATAGCAATGTGTTTAGTCTTAGCATGCATGACTAGATTCTTGGAAATGTTTATTGCACTGGTATTACCACAATAGATAATCACTGGTTCTAGGATCTTTATATGCATACCTTCCAGTAACTGTTTGATCCATGCAACATTTGAGCAATTTGCAGTAGCAACATACTCTTCTTTTGCAGTAGACTGAGAGATGCATCCTTTCTTTTTTCTAATCCATGTGACAACTCTGTCACCCATAAAGAATGCTCCTCTAGTTGTGCTCTTACGGTCATCAAGATTTCCAGCCCAATCAACATCGGTAAACACCTTAAGTTCAAATTTTCCTTCTCTTCTATACCATAAGCCATACTCCTCAATATTCTTCAGATATCTTAGGATTATTTTCACAACAGTCATATGTGATTACCTGGGATTAGCAAAAAATCTAGCAACTATTCCTATTGCATGTGCAATATCTGGTCTAGTATGTACAACATACATGAGCTTTCCAATCATTGATCTATACAAAGTCTGATTTACCTCTGATGATTTGTCCTCCTTTTTCAGTTTACATCCAATTTCCATCGGTGTTCCAACTGGTTTGGATTCTTCCATCTTGAATATTTTCAGTACTTCTTTGATGTACTTAGATTGTGTAATGAAAATTCCTTCTCCTTGTTGCATGATCTACAGACCAAGAAAGAACTTGATCTCTCCAAACATAGACATCTCAAATTATTTTCTCATCTCATTTGCAAATTATTTTCATAGCATATCATTGCCTCCAAATATGATGTCATCAACAAATATCTCAGCAATCAAAATATTAGCATTAGTATCTTCCTTTAAGTAAAGATTACTAATTTCACTAGTTCTTACAAATCCAATACTTATAAGATAGGAATGAAGTCTTTCATACCAAGCTCTAGGAGCTTATTTCAATCCATACAAGGCTTTATGAAGTCTACATACCATGTTTTTCTTGTCTGGATCTACAAACCCTTCTGGTTTCTCAATGTATACCTATTCTTCAAGTATTCCATTTAGGAATGTTGACTTGACTTCCATCTGGTATACCTTGAATCCTTTATATGCAGCATAAGAAAGCAATATTCTTACTCCTTCTAGTCTAGAAATGGGTGCAAAGGTCTCTCCATAGTCAATTCCTTCTTCTTGTGCATACCCCTTGCATACTAGTCTTGCTTTATTTCTTGTGACTTCTCCATTCTCATTCAGCTTATTCCTGAATATCCATTTTGTACCGATGACATTATTGTCATCTGTTCTTGGTACAAGTGACCATGTCTTATTTTTCTCAATCTCATCATTCATAGCACTTATCCATTCTTCATTATCAAGTGCAGCATTGACAATTTTTGGTTCAAACTCACAAATTAAACAACTTGTGTTTAGAGACTTCTTGTTCTTGTACTAGTTTTCTTATCTCCTGTGATCTGGATCTTTAGATGGTTCCTTCTTACATATCTAGAAAGAACTGGTTCAGCTCTTTTTCTATCATCTTGATCATCTTTTTGTCCTTCATTCTATTCTTCATCACTCTGTACATTATTTTGATTATTATCCTGACTGTCGGTATTTGCAGCCCAATGCTTGGGTACAATGATTTGTTGCTCAAGAGCTCTACATTGTTGGTAGGGTAGAGTGTCAGGTTACTCATTTTAAGTAAAATTATTGTAGTCCTCTGGTTCTTTAGTGCTTTCCTGTTTAGTCTTCTCTGTAAATTCATCTATCTTTACATTTGCACTTTCAACAATTTTGTTAGAGGCTTTGTTTAGACATTTATAAGCCTTGCTCTTGGTAGAATACCCTAGAAAAAATCCTTCATCACTCTTGGAGTCAAGTTTTCCATTTCTATCATCTTTTAAGATATAACATTGACTACCAAAGATTTTGAAATAACTTACATTAGGTGTGTATCCATACCATAGCTCATAAGGTGTCTTT
>MU224858.1:7123416-7133416 GCA_018584345.1 Thuja plicata
TGAGTATGATTGGTCCTATAAAATACTTTTTGGGACTGAATGTAAAACAAACAGATAAAGGTATATTCATTAATCAGTCAAAATATGTGAAGGAAATATTGAAGACCTTCCAGATGGAAGACTGTAATCCAGTATGCACTCCCATGATAATAGGAAGCAAGCTTTCAAAGGATGATGATTCCACAGTAGTTGATAAAATATTGTACAAATCTATGATTAGTAAACTCATTTATCTAACTCAATCTAGACCTAACATATCTAATGTAGTTGTAATTGTTGGAAGATTTGCAGCTGAACCCAAGCAAAGTCACCTAATGGCAATCAAGAGGATATTCAGATATCTAAAGGGAACTATAGACTATGGTTTATGGTATCCTAAATCAGAGAATGTAAAGCTTCATGTGTATACATATGCAGATTGGGAAGGTTGTATTGATGATAGGAAGAGCACTTTAGGAGGAGTAGTATTCCTTGGAGACAGGTTGGTTTCTTGGATAAGCGAGAAGAAGAACTATATTTTTCAGTCAACAGCAGAAGCTGAATATGTTGCAGCAGCACTAAATTGTTCAACCATGGTTTGGATCAAGCAGATGGTTAAAGACTTTGGCATTCAAGTTGATTATCCTATTGTTATTCATTGTGATAATACTAGCACTATCAACATGTCTAAGAACCCTGTGATGCACACAAAGACAAAACACATAGAGATCAAGTACCATTTCTTAAGAGAAAAGGTTGGAAAAAAAGAAGTTAAATTAGACTATGTGAACACCAAAGAAAAGTTGGCAGATATTTTCACAAAGCTTTTATCAAAGGATACTTTTGAGTATCTCCGGAAGAAGTTGGGAGTAATTACCTCTCCTAAGTTTGTTTAGAAGAAGCAGCAAAGACATCAATCATTAAGTGATTGGTGAATGGTTGACTACTCTACTTCTAGAGTAGTACCTGTACCTAAAGATCTATGGCACCCTTTTCCATTGATGTCAAAGGGGGAGTATGTACTACGGGGGAGCATATACTCTGGGAGAGTATATACATGGAACAAAAACACAGACAAAGGAACTACAACAGTTTAGAGAAATCTTTGATGAGGATATTGAGAAGATTGTAAAATAAAGAGGAAACCATGAATAAAGGATGTCTTTGATATCATATGTTGCCATCAATGTCAAAGGGGGAGATTATTGGAGATTTGATTCTAAGCAGTTGATTGATTGTATGTTTGTCATTGATGACAACATATAATACACAGTAGTAATTCTGTATGTACTTATCAGAATGATGATATGAAGACTTGAATGGATAGATACTTGTTTTTGACATGTTTATTATGTTATGTTCATACACACAGATCCTGATATGATGTTTCAGTCAAGTTATGTAATTCTGTTATTGGCAGTTACAGTTCTGGAAGTGTAACTATTTAGGGCCGACGTATATCACGTGTTTCTTGAGTTGCACCTATATTTTGTATATGCATGTGTATATTCATTATTATTTATGAGTTGATGATATTAATCTAAAGGTGCCAAACGTGTTTCAAGAAGATTGCAAAGTTAGAGTTAATTTGGTGAGGCCGACTTAGTGAAGCATTGTGTCTATTCATTTTATACTTGCGTAGTTGTAATTATGCTTGCGTGCTTAGTAGAGCCAACAAGGATGTTATGAAGAGTTGTCTTATAGGTCCCATGATCTCATACTTTGATGAAGATACTTATAGCAAGTCAAAGGTGACACGCTAAGTGTGAATGATACAAAAAGAGAGGAAAGATGTACAAAGCAGATAATCAGAGTTGGTTCATTCATCAAGAGTCTATGTGAAGAAGAAGTGAAATATTGTAATACACTGGAACTTATCAAGATAGCAGGTCTACTCTATAGTTCATCATCAGATATAGTGCATATCTATTATACAAAAGGTTGTAGCCTTCACCATCAAGCAGTGAGATTTTGGATAGTGAGTCCACCACCCCTAACAGGGTTATTTGTAAAAGACTCCTAACAGGGTCCAACCCTTAACCAGGTCACTATACTTATTGCATTGTAAAGTACAACTCCTAACAGGGTTGAGATATCTTCTAACATGGATTACTATAAACAAGTATAGTTCATTGTGGGTGCTAATTCCCACCGGGGTTTTTACCATTTGGTTTCCCTGTAATCAAATTGTGTGTTGTGTACTGTGTTATCTGATTAAGAATTTACTTTGTTGTATTCTGAAGTTAAAGAAGAAAAAGAATTAAAGTTATTGATAACTGATTCACCCCCCCTCCTAGTTATCCTTTGGGACTATTCTAACATGTTTGTCATTGATGACAACATATAGTATATAGCAGTGAACTGTATTCACTTTTTAGTATGGATATGTGGAAGCCTTGTGCGGTTATTTTTATGTTTCAAACATAGTTACTACACCATGTACATACACATAGATTCAGATGTTCAATAGCAGTTGAGTTATGTTACTCTATTTACCAGACACGGTTTCAGAAGATTGTTCTGAGAAAACCAACAGTAATTTTATTGATTCTTCAGTTGCGTCTATCTATGGGATATGCATGTTCAGATTCATGTTTAGTTATGAGTCTAAGATAATTAACCAAAGTTGCTAATCATGTTTCATCTGAAGCATGACATTTGGGTAATTTTGGTGGAGCCGACTATGTGAAGCGATGTGTCTATTCAGTTTGAGTTGCACGATTCTAATTATGTTTTGTGCTTGGTTTGGCTGACTAAAGAAGAATTGAAGGGATTCCTAAAGCCAAAAAATATCATATCCTTTTGAGAAGATACTTATAGTAGCTCATTTGAAGATCACCAAGTGTGAATGAGAAGAAAAGAGACAGAAGAAGGACAGAACATAATGTTGATTATTTTGGGACAGTAAAGCCATTTCATTCATCAAATAAAGATCTATGTGAAGAAGCAGAGAGTATATACAATTCATTGGAACTGATCAAGATAGCAGGTCTACTCAAATAGTTCATTAGCATATATAGTGTGTATCTATTTTCCTGAAGGTTGTAGCCTTCATCATTTTCGCAGTGAGCTTTTGGACAATGAGTCCTCACCCCTAATAGGGTTATTTGTAAAAGACTCCTAATAGGGTTAGACCCTTAACCAGGTCAATGTACTTATTTCTTTGTAAAGATCAACTCCTAACAGGGTTGTAAGATCTTCTAATAGGGATTATTATACTCAAGTACAGTTCTTTGTGGGTGCTAATTCCCACTAGGGTTTTTACCTAGTTTTGTTTCCCCGTAACCAAAATTGTGGTGTTCTATTTTGTGTTATCTTAAATGTGTATGTGCTTATGATATTCTATAATTAATTAGAGGATAGAATTTAAATTGTTGATAACTGATTCACCCCCCCCCCCCTCTCAGTTATCCCTTAAGACTATTCCAACAACATTTTCACATTTGATCAGNTAACTGATTCCCCCCCCCCCCCCTCTCAGTTATCCCTTAAGACTATTCCAACAACATTTTCACATTTGATCAGGTTATTCAGCACTATAGTTCCTTTACCTTCAACTAGACAAGGTGTGTCATTACCCATTCTTATTGATCCACCATTATAGTACTCAAAAGTTTCAAACCCTTGTTTATCACTGGTCATGTGGTGAGTGTAGCCACTATCTATAATCTAAGCATCATTCTTACTAACCTTAGATATGAGTGTTGTTTATGCATACCTTTCTTCTTCGTCTGAATCATCCTTCATGGACACAAATACCATTTCAATATCTTCATCAAATTTGGTGTTAGTATCTCCATTTCTTTTCTTAGCTAGGTAACAAGCTTTCTTCCCTTTGTCCTTGTAGTCTCAGGTATCTCTTCTATCAGATTTTTGGTTGCTTCGATAATCTCTGTTGTCACTTCTATCAAACTTCTTTCCATATGATCTATCATTACTTCTGTCATATTTTCTTCTGTTAGGACATCTAGAAGCAAAGTGTCCAATCTCTTTACAATTAAAACATACAAGTGATAATTTACCTTTGTAACTACCTTTGCCTCTCTACAATCTTCTAGCCATTAGTGCTTCAATCTCATCAAGATCTTGGTCATCACTATCACTTTCACTATCATTTCTAATAGTGTGTTTATGACTTGATTTACTTATTTTCAAAGAAGATTTGAATAAATACTCAATAGATGGTAAGACACTCTTATCAAAGTTATTCATCTCAAATGAAATCAGTCTACCAACCAAGCTATCTAGAGTGACATTATTATTTTCTACTGCTCTCATTTCTTGTATAGTAGATACTCTAATAGCATATATAGGTAGTAAGGTTCTTAGGATTTTATTTACCACTGTCTCCTCTTCAAGTATGCCTCCAACTCCTCGGATATCATTGACTACCTCTTTTATTCTACAGCTGTACTGAGTGATATTTTCTCCTTCTCTCATTATTAGGTCATCAAACCTCTCTCTTAGGATTTCTACCTTAGCTCTTAGTACATTAGCATCTCCTCCATGTAACAGCTTCAATTTATCCCACATTTTATTTGCATAGGTGCAGGTTTTGACATCTTCAAACTCAGCATCGGAGAGTGAGGAAGAAAGTTCTATCATCATGCAATTATGATCATGATTTTCTCTTAATTGCTCAAGTGTGTGAGGTCCTATAGGTAACACAAATTTAGTATCTAATTATTGAACAACATCATTTCCAATACCTAATAGATGGAGTCTTATCCTAGTTTTCCATGATGCAAAGTTGTCCTTGTTCAACTTGGGCACATCTCGTTTTCTCATCTTGTGATCTTTTTCTTGAGCTGTTAAACTCCATTTCTAAGCACACAAGCTCTGATACCAATTGTTAGAATAACTGAGAGGGGGGGCTGAATTAGTGGCCTCAAAAATATTCCAATAAATCAACCCAAAAACTTAGTATCACAATATTAAGCCTCTAGTTATCTTCAGTCCTACAAGATGAATGCCTTAAAATAATCCTAACAAATAACTACTGCTCGAAGTTCACTGTTAAACCTTATTCTTACTATTTACCGATTAACAGTATTTCATTTACCGAAATGCAGTAAATTTCTTAGTGTATACCAATCAATCCAAATTAGTTATGTGTAATGCAAAACACTAAAGTAATGACTCATAAACACATTGACACATGGATTTTTAACGTAGAAACCCTGTTAAGGGAAAAACAACTTGGGACCGGTAACCCAAAATTTTCACTCTTCTGAAGTGAGCTTGATGAAGAGCCAACCCTATTAAAGGTTACAAACACACTATTAGGTGTGACCTTGTTAGAGGATTTAAATAGAATAGTTTGTCACTTGATATCGAGCATCTCTATGCTACCTTTCATGACCAAACCCAATGTAGTTTATCAAATGGTATTTGGCATCTCATTCTATCTTCATGACCAAACTTTTTGATACTCCTTGGGATGTATCTCAATATAGAAAGGATTGTTAAGTCCTGCTCAGTTAAGAGACTTTATGATCCAATGGTTAAACTAAAACAGTAAATGATCTGTTCATACATACAACTTAGACTTGCAGATTTTCATATCTATTGTAAGCTCACAATACCTTTCTAATCAATGTATCTTCTCAATACCTTTGCTCCACTTCATTCTTCTTGGTGATGTTGTGATTCTCTATTTCTCAGTGTCCGTAGAATTATCTATGTTCTTCATCTTGATTGATCAGGTCTAATTCAAGTCTTCCTTCATTAGTTTCTCCCCAGCATCTTCTTTCTCTATTCACCCCTTAATTCATAATGAATTAGATTATCTCTTTATAGACATGATTTCACTGTTTCTCAGTTCATGAATTTCTTGTTCTTGGCATGATCCACAATTTTAGCCAATCTTTCTTTAAATCTTTACTTCAGTTTTATCCTGTAGATTTCTCTTTGACAACAGGAATAAAACAACTTTCAATCTTTTACTTATCTCTAGCTTTAACTTGTCGATAAAAACAATATTAACAACTAGTTAACTCCTTCTTTAGATCTTTCCAGCTAAGTCTTTTTCCATTTCTGAACATCAGTTCCTTTCGGTGTTTTAACTCTTTGTTAGCTTCAGTCAACACTTTAGTTCTCCTCAGGCATCTCTGTCGGGGTTGAATGTCCATCGGGGTTGTCTATCTATTGGGCATCACTGTGAAGTTTTTCTCGTCAATAATGCTTGTATTTCTTCTCATCGGTAATTATTGTCGGGTTTCTTTCTCAGGCATCACTGTGACTTTACTCTCGGGCTTCTCTGTCCCTCAGGTGCACCACCCGTCGGTGTTTGTACTCACTTTGTGATTACTGATCTTTTATGCATTACTGAAAGCATAATATTTATCTCTTTGGTTCTCTGAAGTCTTTGACACTTTGTATATAACCAATCAAATTATATCAATTTGACATCAATGACAATACAATATATAAACTGATTTAATGTCGTGCATTAACTTTCAGTATCTTAGTGATCATCAACTTAACATCTTCAAACATTCAATCAGTTATAGTTCATCAGACTGGTTTCCAAAATTCATATTGTTTCATTTTATAATTGATTCTTATATCTCTCTACATAACATTGCATCAAACTATAGTTTAATTCAATTACTTATTTAAAAAATCATAAAATGAAAGCATAAGAGTTATATATGAGGTTCGACATATTTAATAATAAAGGATAAGGATTTGTAAAAACTTTTAAATAAAAAAGTTGTAGATTTTCTATTAATTCCACATTCCTCATGTAATTCATTACAATAATCTAGAAAAAATAATTTCATTAAATTTGGAAAAGCATTATTCATGAATTGTGTTGGTTTGAATGACAATGGCAAGTATTAGTGTGTAACTCATTATTTATACAAAATAGTAGACACAAGAGAGAAAGAAGACATTGTTAGCACCAAATATTATGATTCATATTGAATCTTCTAAATTAAATGATCATTTCTATTATTAAATAAAAGACAATGTGTACAAAACAAGAAATGTCTAGGATGGTAAAAGGTTTTCAAAATTTGAGGACAACTAAGAGACATCAATCAAACTAATGTATAAAAATTAATGTTTGAAAGAACAAATACATTGGAAAAGAAATTGTGGGAAAGGCCCCTAATCTTCTTCCCACTATTCAACTTTTCTTAAATTAAATAAATATTGGACAAGAATTTAGATTATATGCACAAAACAAGCCCAAATAATTGATTTTAAAAGAGGAACTCTTCAAGGTTTGAAAATTACATATGTTATTAGTTACATATATATTGCACAATTTTACACAATCACCAAGAGATAATTCAATTAGAATGATAAATGTGATGCATTTAGAATCACACAAATGGTTTCTTGAAACCCTGCGAATAATTTTTGTGATTTCATGTTAGATTTTTAAGGTCTAAACCATCATATCCTTAAGGTTTTGTTAAAGAACAAAGATTGTGTAATTTTCATTTATAAATCTATCTCATACCAATAAAACAAATTAAGTATAATTGATTAAATAGATGTTTTATTAGTGCATTACCAATAACTTTCAAATTTAAGTTGAAGTATAACTGCATTCTACTACTACTTGATGACACACTTCATAACTTACACAATGAATATCTAATAAATAAAAAATAGTGAAGCTAATTGAAATGAAATTATGAAACACTTCTTAATGAAAATACTCACACGGAAATGAAATGGATTCATGAATGATGAATTCATCATAGATTTCCTATTGGCATTGAATCTAAAACGTTTCAAACTATATACAAATAATATTTTCACTAAAATACACAGCAATAAGTTATTTGGTTCAAACAATTTTTTGTTCTTCCCACTTTACTTCCAAGAATAATTTGATTTTTTCCCCTTCACTTCAAATTTTGTTACCTACTTGGACATGGAATAATCTAGAACAATTATTTTTCCAAATCAAAAGAAATCGCCAACATATTTGACACACATATTTTCTAAAATACCCACTTATTTAGAGAGGAATCTTCTTCCTCATTCATTTCTTTTTACCCTTCTATTTCTTTTGTTTAGTACCACTTCCAAGGTTGTATGTTTGAAATATTTGAGAACTTGTATAATCCTTCCATTAATTTGCAATTTTTTCTCTTTAAATATGTATTGGTGAATTGAGATTTTCCACTTATTTTGGCTCTACCAAGGTTTACTTAATCTCCTTAAATGTTGGATTGTCTTCGTTAATAAGAATCTTGTTTTGATCATCTAACCATCAATCAAGAATTAGATGACGATGAGACCATAGGAACCCAGTATCATTAATCAACTCACTTATTAAGTTCACAATTACTTTTCTTTCTCCTTTTCAATAACACATTCTTCTAGCTTCTCCATTTGTATGAACACAACAACAGTTTCATTTCCCACCATGATCTGCAATTGACAATTTGCATGGGCATAGGAATAGTTTCATTTCCCTTGAGGATATGTAGTTTTTCTACCCCTTTTAGCATGTAAATGTGGTTATGAATATTTTCAATGGATTTTGGAGGGCCAATTACCATCAAAATAACAAGATTCCTCCCTTTAACAACCATGCCAATAACACTTTGTTTCTCCTACTTTGTATTAATTCCCTTTAATTGTACATAAACTTGTTTAATGAAAAAACCTATAATCTTCCTCCATATTTATCAAAAGTTATTACAATGCATTTTACTTATATCTTATAAATAATTCTTGTCTCCATTATAAATATGTGTCTTACCAGTGGATGCAAATGACCAAATTCCATAGGTATTCTACCATAAATTTTGTTGATGAATTTATCAGTACATGGTAGGTGTCGAATGTCTACAATTCTAGCAATGTTTGAGGATGGCGGTAAAAAATTATTGACTCTCAACAAAAATCTATTTATTAAAAAGAGGAAAATTCTTGGAAATATAAGGTTGTGATCATCACCATTATTCTATCAAGATTTCAACTTCTTTGACACACTCATGCAAGTAGCTTCAAGCCACTAAATACTGGGCTGATAATCTATTATGGAGATTTGTTGGTCCTACTCCCATATCCATATAATTCTCCTATGTGAGATTCTTTGATTGCAAAAAGAGAAATATTGTAAGTTTGTGCTTATTGAACTTTAAGTGACCTTCCATTGGCTCTAGCATACGACATACTCTCTTTTGTTACACTTTTGACAATGTCTCAATATCCCAAGCTTGTGCTCCTTGAACTCTAAGTGACCCTACAATAAAACATGATAACTCTTACCTTTGTTGCGCTTTGACAATGTATTAAATATTGGGTATTAAAAATACTCCAAAGAAAAAGTATTCATACCAAAAAAATAATTCAAAGTTAATATTCTCAACACAATTTTGAAGCTAGGCTAGACAGGTTACCTTAAATTGTTAAACCATTTTTTTATATTTGTTCTTTCATACCCTTCCAAACCTCCATGTCACCACTACCCAAATTTCTTCTATTTTTAAACTTCATAGTCTGTAATTTGGCTTTCTTCAGACATTTTCTTTGTCTTGGCACTTAACAAATATAAAATATAAAATAATAGATCTACAAGATTGAGTTAATTACCAGAATTCCCATGCAGGAAATAATTTATTTGAGAAGGATAAAGTTACCTTCGGTTCTATAAATGTAAGTTTGTGGACAACCAGGGAAGCATCCTTTGAACACCCAATAGGGTGGACATAGACAATAATAGCTCTCCATTAATTTTTCAATGACCAAACCTTTACCTAATGTTTAAATGTTTCTTCTTGTATCTCACGGGTTTTGACAACCTTGGTAAGACTTCGGATACTAGATCTACTTATAGCTTGTAATAATATGACAGTGTTTTTGGCCGATAAATCTGTAAGACCCCGCCTCCTTAAGTACCAATGTAATTGTAAATTTCAAATATATCTAGATTATTTAGGTTTGAATAAGTGGTTGTGTGGTTATTTCATTGGTAAAATTCTTATGTCAACTCTCTCTCTCTCTCTCTCTCTCTCTCTCTCTCTCTCTCTCTCTCTCTCTCTCTCTC
>MU224858.1:7136350-7160304 GCA_018584345.1 Thuja plicata
TATATATATATATATATAGCAATTTTCACCTTTAATGAATGCGAATAGTATGCAACTCTTAAATAACTGGAGATAGAAAGTTAATAAGCAGTTTATACTAATTGAAATCTTTGATCCTTATATTTACCATATTGCTATGAATTTATTGGGTAGGAATATATTGATATAATTAAGATTCTGACATAACCACACTAAAAATTGTGATAGAGAAGAGTAGGGAAATTTTAACTAACAAATGTTATAATATTAAAAAAAAAAAAATTTAATTACATTCTTTACTTGTGTAGTAAAATTTCGGGCATTACAAAATCATTTTTTACTGCTACATGTACCAGGTGACAGGAGTCCTTAAATTATAGTGAAGTGGAGGTACTTCATGTTCCTTGTGTATGCTTCCACATTTTGCATACATGTCTATCAGAGAATTTCTAATTATAATATCTATCAAAAATCCCCCTTTCATTATATTATGATGGATGTTCATACCTTGTTTCAACTTTCCTGATTTGGCACAAGTGGGGAGGATGCTAACAAAGGTTGTATAATTTGGCTTCACACATGTGAATTGCATTTGATTGAAAGTGTAGACACCCAAACCTGAAATGTAATTAATTCATTTAATTAATAACCCATCTTCTATAGTCTTAGGTAAATTAATTTATTTAATTCATCTAACATCCTTGTCTTATTTAATTAAATGGGCGTTTAAGTTTATTTAATTAAATAATTAGTACCTATTCCTCTATAGTCACCTTATTAATTAAATAGTCTATTTATTTAATTAATTTCACCCTCTTCCCAATCCCTCTAGATAAATTAATTAATCTAATTTATCTAATGTTCAAATCCATTTACTTAAATAAACTTGTGTTTAATTAAATATCCCTTTCCTCTATTTGAATTAAAATAAAATAAAAATTCAAATTCACATCCACTTGCATTCTCCTACTTTTCCCACTTGCATTCCTGATCCTGTCTTAATTAGATAAATATTCTATATATCTAATTAATCTCTATCCCCTCCTAATCCCCATCCACTTGCATTTTCCTAACCTTCCCACTTTCCCTCTAATTAACCCAACTCATTACCATAATCTTCTCCTAAATTTTTGCACATTCCTAAGCATGAGGATTAGGGAAGCAAAGTCCAACTTTGCTTCCTCCATCCCAATCCTCAACCTGATTCCATAAAGACTCCTCTTAATGAGGTTGGACTTTGGGGTTTTGAGAGATAAATGTCATTTATGGAAAGTCTCTTTCCCCATTCCCCAACCACACTGAGGTTGACATATGGCCAACCCTCATTAATGGAGGATAGCCTTCACCTCCTCAACTCTCCCATAAAATCCTTTCATTTACCTCCAATTCAGGATACATATATTTTAGCCATCCATTATCCTTGTGAAATCATCATTTGATCCCACTCCATTATCATTAAATCCAAAAATCCTTGAAATCACTATCTACTCTCTCATTATGCAAACTCATGCATTTTTAGAGGAACTTAGCCACACTTGTGAAAATACTTTAAATCCCTCTTATAGGTTCTTCCCCCAAGGTTGAGAAAATATGGAGCACTCTAATGCTATTGTGCTATCAAAATCATGAGTACACATACAATCACAACATCTTGGACAAACCGTTGCAACAAAGAGGCTACAACAGGGTGTTAGTTGGTTTACTTTCCTACTTGTTTTATTTTGTCTTTATGTCTTATCTTGATTGTTGCACTATTTTTGTGATCTAGGTGTATTTAATAGAACTTTAATTGAACTTTAATTACATTCCTTTGCACTCATTTCTCTGCACATAGAAAGTTTCTAAAGTCTTTCAAAAAAATTATTTTTTGTATATCCAACAATCATTGCATTCCATGAGATGATATCTTTTTCAGGAATTTTGTCAAATAGTTCACATATATTGTCTATGCTTCCACATTTTGCATGCATGTCTACTAGGGCAATTGCAACTAGATCTGACAAAATGCCTCTATTATTTATGTTTTCATGGATGTCCATACCCTATTCCAAAGCCCCTATTTTAGGACAGGCAAGAAAGATGATGGTAAGGGTTGTGGAATTTGGCTTGACAACTACTAGTTTAGTTTGTTTGAAAGTTTCTAAAGCCTTTTCAACAACTCTGTTTTGCGCATATCCAACAATAATTGCACTCCAAGAGATGACATCTCTTTGAGGCATTCTATCAAACATTTCGTGTGCCTTGTTTATGCTTCTACAATCAATTTGAATATTGTTATTTTTTTTATATTGATAAAGTCCGCCAGATTTCAATACCAAAGGGATAGACTATAAACATATATTTGGAAGTCAGTGGCTTAAAATAAGGTTGAGCTAGCATATACTAGGTTAGAAAACAACAAAACTCTGCTCACAATTTCTTATGCCAAAGACCTTGTTAAGATGCAGATTTCAAAAGATTTCAGACATTTCCTAATGCAAAAGATTATACTCTCCAAGTTTTAATGCAAAAGTAGAAGTGTAAATGTAATTCCCTCCAGGTTTACTAAATAGAAAATCAAGCATTAAAAATACAAAACTTAGTGATGGCACTAGATACATGTACAAATGAACACCAAATATGACTACAGGTAGAGCCAAAAAATATTGTGTTAATCCAACATAGTCAGCTTAGCTAAGGGAAGTTATGCTTGATTATGAATCAAGATCTCACAACATTGTGTGAAGGTGCTCCACTCCTCCCTTCAAAGCTAATCTTTGTAATGATTATAAGGATGATAGTGATCCACTCTACACTATGCTTCCATCTCTGGGATAAAACCAAACCAATATTTCTATAGTTGTTGCTTCAATCTATTAGGAAACTAGTTAAAAGAAAATCTACAACTCTGGGATCCTTGAGCTAGAGACAAGCATTTAAATGAAAATATTGACTACGAAAGATCTGATTTGATGGAAAGAGATATTATTTGATTTCATATAGGAAATCTGATTTGATTTGAAGCTAATGGAAAAAAAAATCAAATCCAAATATGTCTGGCAGATACAATTATTTTTTGCGATCAGAAACTGTTAAATAAAACCGGGTTATCATTACCATAAACTGAGTCTGGTTTCAATGCACGAGACATGTTTTGTTGGATCCCCATGTATAATATCCTATCACCTAAATTTAAAATAAATAAAAAATTAATTGGTAGAAATTTAAATACTTAGTCACAACAAATTTTCTAAGATGGTGGAGACAATTTCTAGTGCCACCTAAAATGCACTTACTGTTACAAACTAACAAGGCTGCAAAATTGCTAAGTTCTTCCAAAATTTTGTTGGTAGGGTTGTTTAAACTTTGCTAAAAAAGTGCAAGTTCAAAATAAATCAAGGGAGATGATTTTAGAGTTTTTATTTACTTTTGCACATATACACTTACACTAAAACATTTGAGGTCAATTTTTGACCTTTATTTCATCTAATTTTCTGCTAATACTAGTCGAACGATCCACAAATGATTTCGTCACTATTTTTCTAGTCGAACGCTCGACACAACGTACTTAAGGTCAAATTTTCTACGCCACACTTGGTCAAAGTTAATATCTACAAATGACAAGTTTATTCATCAAACTTTAGACTAATGTCTAACGAAATGTTTGACTTGTACGACTAGGATGCCAAACCCACAACACTAAATTTTGACATAGAATGGTCGATAGATAGATTATTTTGTGTTGAACGTTAGACCAATGTCTATCAAAAATTTTGACCTATCTGACCAGGATGCCAAACCCAAGATACTAAATTTTGACATAGAATGGTCGATAGATAGATTATTTTGTGTCAGACATTAGACCAATGTCTGTCAAAATGTTTGACCTATCCGACCAGGATGCCAAACCCACGACACTAAATTTTGACATAGACTGGTCGATAGATAGACTATTTTATGTCAAAAATTAGACGGATGTCTGTCAAAAGTTTGACTAGCTGATTTAGGTACCATTGGAGGATATTATTTCACTATTATTTATGGAAAATTCTTTCTCAGTGCACAATTGAAATCAAGTGGTATAGCCATCTGAAGAAACTAGTTTATTGTCCAAAATGGCCCTCCCTCATGCACCTTAAATATTGTTGGCTAGGAAAACAACCTAAAGTCCACATGGATAACTGATACATGGTAGTTTTATTTATAAGGGAAATTAGTGCAAGGTAAAAGCTTTGCAGCAAGAGCAATATCAACTGTCAGAGAAAATTTTGCATCTCCACAGTGAGAGTTAAATAGTTGTTGATCTACACTTAATAGTATAGAAAGCTCAGCTCAAGATTCAAGATATTTTGGTGTATATTTTGATGGTGACTACCTTCATGTTTTTTATTAGAAATCTCTTGAATCTTGAGCCGAGCATTCTGTACTATTAAGTGTGGATCAGCAACTGTTTAACTCTCACTATGGAGACGCAAATTTTGCTCTGACGGTTGATACTGCTCTTGCTACAAATATTTTACCTTGCATTAATTTCCCTTATAAATAAAACTACCATGTATCAATTATCCATGTTGACTTTAGGTTGTTTGCCTGGGCCAGCAATATTTAAGGTGCATGAGGGAGGGCCATTTTGGACAGTAAACTATTTTCTTCAGATGGCTATACCACCTGATTTCAATTGCACTAAGAAAGAATTTTCCACAAATAATAGTGAAATAATATCCCTCAATGGTAGCCAAATGAAATTGAAAACACTCTCAGAGATGTTCAATTCTATTGCTCGACTCAAAGGTCCAAAGACTGTTGTCAAGAGTATGGACATAGTTGAATGTTGTTTGCTTGAGTGGCTATCCCAAGAAGGGTTTAGTACCTGCCTAGATGACCTAGTTGTTATATGTGATACAACTCATAGAAGGAAGTTTATGGAGGAAATAGAGAACAATCTGAATAAAATTTCTCAGCTTATAAAGCACATGAGTGGAGCTTATGTGAATGCTATAATATCACAAGTGTAAAAATGTTTAATTGAAGTTCAAGAAGAAATTACCAAGGTCATGTTGAGTACAAATTCTTATATTATGATGGTGGAAAGTGGAAACACTTGATCTATAAGTAAAGTGGTTTAGCAGGTTGGATTTGTAGGGCTTCAATTGTTCCTTGCTAGAAGGAAGGATTTTCCTAGTGAATGGTGTGATAGGCTTTCTTCACATATTCCATTTACTAGTTCTCATTCCTTTGACTATGATGGGAAATATGATTCACCAGAGGTTTATGGTTTGATCAAATCATCATTTGTTAATGGATTGAATCCTTGTGAGGCATTTATACATTCTTTGTCATGTAGAGAAGGACTTTTGGGTCAGAAAATGGGATTAACAGAACCAGGATAACTGCTCCAAAACTCTAGGGAGAAAAGTGTCTTTGTATAAATCCAAGTCCACACCTTCTATCTAGCTAAGCATGTGCAAATTATTTCCCACCTGAAAACATAGAGTTTATAGAAGCAATCATATATATGTTTGATTCTAAATACTGGTAGAATGAATACAATTTAATTGAAGATAGTGCTTATAATCAAGCAGGCACTATTAATCTTACAATATCATGAAGCTCTTTCCTTTCCTTCTCTTGTTTCTCCTTCTCCTGAATAGGTACTCTCTGCATGAGTACAACTAATGTTAAGAATACAACCTCATGTCGGAATGAGTTGTCACTTCCCTAGGACACATGCAAGCAAAACCAGCTAAATAGGACCTGGACTTGACTAAACAATGATGACTTGACCAATATGGTATAATCAACACACCTGATGCTACATCCTGACCCATAGTTTATTCATTTTTGTGAAATTCTAAAGCACAAACTCTACTCCATCCATTACAGTTCCCCCTTCCCTACAAAAACAATATTTAGTTTAAATTAATATTTTATTTGAAAGAAAAAAAAGCAAGATAATCAAAAATATCAAACAAAGCCCCATATTTAGCAACTAAAAAATATTAATTCTAAAGATCAAAAGATCTTTAAAAACCTTGCGGCGTGGAATTCAGGTTTTAAAAGAGCAATTTTAAAATTGTATTGTGTTTCCTTGTACCTATTTTTTATATTATGATATGTAATATAAATATTGAAAAGTACAGATTAGGGCAAGTTCAATTGGCATGAAACAAGACATTTACTCTTGGCTAGCAAAGCAAAACTAAGCTAGTGGTATCATTCATTTAGAAAATTGACTAAACATACAGTGAAACAATCAGTAATGTCCCCTTTCTAATCTCTAGCTTTGTGTGAATAGACTGACAGCTTAGGAGTAGCAATTATTTAGTAGTGTTACATTTAGTTAGGGTCAATTAAATAAGGAAATAAGATAGATAAATAATCAGTTAGGATCAATTAAATAAGGGTATGCGCCTTTCACTTATAAATTTGGGATTGCCATCGCTTGAGAGATAAACTTGCCAGTTAAATGCTGTCAATTTATTGAGGAACTTGTTAGTCAACTGCCATCAATCGAAGAATGATTGCCTACAATCAAGGAAGCATGGATTATAGAGAGTTTTGGAAGGAAAAGTGAATGGGACTTGGAAATTAGAAATTGTTATGCCCTGCATACCCGTCCCTATATTTTGTAGGAAAAATGTTGGGTCCCCCTTTTCGCTTTTCTCTTCCCCTCATTTTCTTTTGTCTTCCTTGTTTCCCCTCCAGGCTTTGCTTCCGCGAGGGTTGCCTTTCTTTTGATTTTGCCTTCTTGTGTCTCCAGGACCTAGTCCTAGAGTTTTTTTGTTCTTTCCAGAGCCAGATTCTAGACTCCAGAATTCTCTGCCATTATGTCTTCTTTTGTGAGAAGGTATGGTTGCTTGGAATCCCTAGGCCCAGAGTCCAGAGGTCGGCCTATTCCAAAGTTTGCGGAAGGAATGCAACCTATTTTTACCCTAGGGGTATAAATAGAAGTTACTTTTCATTTTCATAGTTACAGTGATAAAAACAATTAGAGCACTCTGAGCGATTTTAAGGTGATTAAACAATGAATTTCTCCCTATGCTTAGTGGCTAATTAAACATTGATTTACGATGCTTTCTCGTGATTGTTTGAAGGTGAACTTATTGCAGAGCATTTCCCATGCTCATCTTCCCTACATTCTTCATGTTCTAGGTAGGGCTTTGTCTCCCTCCTCTAGTTCTCTGGTTTTCTATCTTTTTCCTCTATTGTGCCCGTGCTCATTTGTTTTGTTCTTACTTTTGTGTGTTTTCATTTTCACCTTTGCATTTTTATTCTTGGTTGCCTCCCGTTGGTGGGTTGGCTCTGCCAGAGGGTTGTCTACCCTCTGTGCAGTTGTAGCATAGTGTATATATTGTACATTGTGGTAGAGTAGTTTTTAGAGGTCTTTGTCTATTATGTACACTGTGTAAATTTGTGGAAATACTCTATAAATATTGTGTATATGTTTTTTTTCTACAAGCCGTGCTTTGGCCCTTGCAAAACCTCAAACCTTTGTAGTTTAGTATGTATATCTCATGTATATCCTTCTGACCTCCTGTCAAGCTCACTGCGCTCCATCATATTTTGAACCACTCTGTCAAGCTCGTCGATAGGGAGTCACCATGGTTTGAACTCAGCACCTTGCTGGTTCGAGCCATGGCAACTTTCTCTCTCCTCTGTTGTGTCATCTTAATGGTGGGATTAATTTCCCATGAGTGGGCATTCAAACCCCATCCCATCTGGCATTCAATTTCCCCCGTGTTATCCCACTTGTCATCATTAATGCCATTATGTTGCCTGTCGTGTGGCCATGTGATGACCCATCTCAGCTCAGTATGGCTTCCTACTAGTCACATCGATAATGGCTAACTCTTTCAGACTCTGAGTGCTGAGAAGCCTCTGGGTTTTCATTCCATCTTTTTCACTTAGTCTAATACCCCAGAGTCCCCAGGTGTTTATCAGAATCCAACTCATGTATGTCTTAATACTCCAGGATTTTGATGTGTACTAACATTTTTGGATAGGTGTGAACTAACAATGAATTCCCCGAAGTCTTTAAAAGTTATTTTTAACGTAGCACATATTGACAGCTCTCTAGTCTTGTAGGTTGCAGATAGTTGATCAAGATGTCTAAAGTGATCACTCCTCCTGATAGCCCAGAGCTGCCTACTACCTCCAATCGGGCGGCCACAAAGACCAAGGCCAAAAATATGTTGGCTAAGCTACCATTGACCTCCAAATACCCGAAGGAGGGTGTTATCATGGGGTCCAAGGTGGACTCTAAAGTGCAGGAAATAACAGACACAAAGCTTGGACTCTGGGCTGAAATGCAGGGCTTAATTCAAGCCATATACAAACTGAAAGCCGACAGAGATAGTATGGCCACTCACTTGGTCATCTTCAGCATTATTAAGGATGTGAACTTTCCCTACTTGGTGCAATCACCAAAATTAATACTTCAACTAGAAACATTATACAATGCACCTACTCAGACTGTTCTACTCATTGATCCGCGACCGTTACAATATCCAGCGACAATTGTCAATCTGGAGGCTGCAAATTTTGCCTCAGGGCTGGGGATTCCACAATTCAAGGGGTCCATCATCATCAATTGGGCCAAGTCATTACAAGAATTTGAGGACGCTTCTCTCATCTCCTAGTAGTACCTCAACACTCAGTGGCTGAGTCCCCAAAGAGGGACCATAAAAAGATGAAGTTGGAAATTCCCCATGGGGATTTCAAAGAGCCCATTCAGGAAGACATTATTTTTCTATGCAGGATCTTCAGATAGCCCCATGCCCAGGATTTCTCAGCATGGATATATTACTTTCTTTACTGCATCACCACCCACAACCAAACTTTCAATTGGGTGGCTATTATAGCTAATCACGTGGACACGCAACTGAAGGGTGTCGTCCAAAGTTCTAAGTTCTACATGACATCATATGTGCTGAGGGCACTAGCCCAACAAAGTCTGGCTTTTTTAGGTTTGCAAACAATGGGCATTCTCGAGAATGGGCCAGGCCAGCTAACACCATGGGATCATTATCCCCAGGTCTAGTGGGAACTAAGTTTCCCAATTTTTTGCAGAGTAAATGATGCCTTCGTTTACCGAAACATTTTGACACTTACTCAGGATTCCAGATACCGGTTATCGTAAGAGGCGATGAGCCTAGTAAGCACCTATGGAAATTATTTTATTCAATTCCAGTAGCACATGTATATTTGGGTGACCGGCTTCTCCAGGAAACCCTATCTTCTTCCCCGACATTGCAGGAATAAAATTCTTCTTCTAGAGTTTTGCCTGCAGATTTTGGAGCTGCATGCCCTCTTCATAGTGAAGAAGGTCACCAGTGTTCCATTTCTAGTCTCTTGTGGGAACTATACCTATAGTCTGGCTTCAGCAAAGGAGGCAGATAATGAGTTAAAGAGTCTAAGGTTGGTTGAATTCGACCATGTGAGAAAAGGTTTTGATCCACTTGGAAAGATAGCTTTGGCGCTCCCCCGGGCCTCCCCACCACATATAGCAGACATTGAAGATTTTTGGGCAAATTGCAAAGATAGTTTTGACCTCTGGGCCCGCCAAAATTTGCAGATGTCCAAAGGACTTATGAAGGTACTTGACCTTCAGAGTTTCTGAAGGGTTTTTTAGATGATGGGTCGCTAGAAGACCCAGCATACAAGGGGCAAGGATTAGACAAGCTAGATCTCCCTCTAGTGGATTGGGCCACCCCAAAGGATTTAACGATCGAGGGAGTATGTCACCCAATTTTGGAGGCCAGTCACAATTATTTTTCCCGAGTGTGTCCCAGGAGCACCCAGAAGGGACCAATCATTCGAAGGCCCGCTACTGCCGCTAGACCCAACATAAGAAAGGGGAAGGATAAAGAAGACACCCCAGCTAGGGTACCTCTTCCAGGTCTGGCCCCCATAATGATAAAGCTACAAAAACAAGTGGAGTCGGCGAGACTAGCGATCCAACAAATAAGCGCACAAATTTTCTCCGGCCTCCTTGTGACTCCAATAGCATCTAATCTTCTGGCGGGATCCCCATTGTTGGCCGCAATGATGAGTAGGAAGACTCTCACCGAGGTAGAGTCTACAAGTGTTTTAGATATCGGGGCCCCATTACTATATAAAAAGAATAAAAATGTGACCCCCACTCTAAGCGCAGCCGCTAGCCCTAATATGCCTGACCTGCCTCCGATCGATGTCAGTTTGGATTCTCCTGAACTCAAGAATATTTCTAATTCCTCTCCCCCACATGATGAGTTGGACGATGTCTTTGAGGCAGATGAGCTCATGAACCTTCATGAGGATGTACATCACGCGGTGGAGGAGATCGCCGCTGAAGAGAAATAAAATATCCCCGTAGAAGAAGAGGTCTCGGAACAAGAAGTTGTCATAGAGAAGCAAGCCCGGGAGGAAATACAAAGGGAGCCTGAGTGAGAAAAAATGTTAGTCCAAGAGACTGAGGATGAACCAAGGCAAAGCATAGATGAGAAACTGATGGTTGGGGAAACCAGACCCTTGGGATCAACCGTACCCCCAATCATCATGCTCCAAACGCCTTCGATTGCTCCGGAGGACCAGTTTCCCCAGAGTATGTTTGGGGAGGTAGTACAGGTGGCTGCATTGTTAAACTTTGGTCAGAGACCTCACCCACCTCCACAAGATGTCCCAGTGGAGGAAGATTTTTTGGCAGATGAAGCTGATGAGGCCGAAGAACAACAGTAGTAGAAAGATGGGGAAATCCCCAAAGATATAAACATTGAATCAACTGATGCTAAGAAGAGAAAGGAAATCCCCAAAAATATAGGTGATGTTGGTACCAAAGGAGAAGAGGCTCCAAACATCATGAAAGAGGATGCCAACCTGGCAAAAAATATTGAGGCCTCCGGAGAGCAGGAGAAAGAATAGGAACAGGAAAGAGAGAAAGAGCCCGACGACAATGTTGATCTCGAGAACACACTACCTAATTCTGAAAGGGATCCAATTGTCCAGGTCTTAACAATGAAGCTGCCTTAGCCACCCCAATGGTTGGTAGAGTCAAGAAAGAGAAAGGCCCCGATGGTAACAACAAGCATTCCACTCTCCTTGGCTGATATCATGGCCCAAAATGTAGAGGCCCAAAATACTAAGAAGGCACAAACAGACCATACCCTCCAGACTGGTCCAATAGGAAGTACAATTGTTACAATCAAAATACCTCCTCTAGATGTAGATGCAGTGGCTGTAAGGCCTGAAGATTATACTATTACAGAAGTGGCACTGGGGAGAAGAGATAAGTAGGGTGAATTGGACCTGCTGAGAGAGGCCACCAAAGCAATAGAGGCCCGATACATCAAACAAGGCTAGAAGTTGAAGGAGGAAAAGGAGACCAATGCAAATCTCCTTTCACTTCTGGCGGAACTTACACAGCTTTTGGCCGAGATCCACTTGAAAGCTTCTACCTCTGGATTACCACTTGCATGGGATGATGTGGATTCTCTTAGGGCCATAAAAAGAAATCCCAGGCTATGGACAGGTGGGTCACCAAGCAGATAGCTACCATAAGACAATTTCTAGTGGTGTCCCTCCTAGATTTGTACCAGATCAACATTCTCCTCAGCCAGGCAAATGGCTTCATTCTTGTATGGGAGCAGGACTTGGAGAAGTATGAAAATGGAAGGCTGAGTTGGAAGAAGTTTTCACAGCCAGAGAGGAAACTATCATAGAGGTAGGGATTTTGGGAGATGAATCATATGATTCTCTCTAAGCCCAGTACTCCAGACTTGGCCTTAAAATCAAGGTATGCAAGGAACTGGTTAAGGCCCTAAAAGAGCAGGTGATTGTGGCCTAATATCCCTTGGGCCTATTCCAGGAATTTGTGGATGGGGTGTCACAAGTTGATCGTTTCACCACCAAGACATGCACCCTAGAGGAATACATCCTCAGCAAATTTGATGAGTGAATGGAGTCCCTGTATCTGGTTTCTGGAGATTTTCACAGGGGCAGGTTATCAAGATTATTCAAGATGATGATCTAAGCACATGATGTCATGAACATGGTAGATGAATTTAGGAATGAGGGCGGAGAATTTGAAGAGAAACTGGAGGTTGTCCATGGCTGATGGGATAGCATCAAAGATATAGATGAAGAAGGTGTAAGCCAAGTTTTGGAAGCATTCAAAAATAGCAAGGAGCAATAAGGTTCTCCGAAGTCCAAAGAATTCCTTTGGCTCCACATATTTTGTATTCTTTATTCTTTGAGCTTAAGCTCCCGAATCCTAGAGTTCCAAATCCATAGTTTTGTATTCTTTTGATGACCCACGTCCAAGCTCCCCAGAGCTGACTGGTCATTTCTAGACAGTTAATGAGGATGTCAGAAAAAGGGTGACTCCAGTAGGGTGCATCAACTCAAGAGATGATTCTAATGGGTGGTCTTCCCAAGGTGCCACTCCAACATAACACCTAGCATATCAGAGATAGTGAGCCACTTTTCTGTTAATGAGGCATGTAGCCTCAATCCCCAAGGGATCAGATTTCTTCTATTCTCCCTCTGGCTCTCTTTTGAGGCCGATTCTTCCATACCTCTTTTCTTATCTCATTCTTCTGACATGTCAGACCTCTACTCTTCTTGAGGTCGTTGTAGCATGGTGCAAGTAGTACTAGCCATCAGAAATTGTATTTTATTGATTGAGTGTATAGGTAAGTTAGGTTAATTTTAGGGAAAATTTGTGTATAAATAATAAGTCTGACCTCATTCCAAGGGTCAGTAGAATTGATGATTTTGCAGTCCATAGCTAGAGCATTTCAATTTCATTTCTAGTTGTTGCAGATCTTAATGCTCCTTAGTTTTTAGCAGTTCAGTAGATAGATTCTCCCTTGGAGCCATTGTTAATGTACTCACCAGTGATTCTGGAAAACCATTAATGACGAAGGAAGGATTCTCGCAATGTTTTTGTTGGCCTCTTGATCTTTGAGTTGATATTCTTTCATGTTGTATGTTCCTTATGTCCCTTGCTCTAATATTTTAAGTAGATTAACGACCTCCTTTTCCCTCGCTATTGAATATATGTGAACTGATGGTTCTGTGTGTATTCAGTATTTCAGTGTAGCATGTTAGAGCATGGTTGATGTTTTGAATGTATTTGCATGACTATAGGTAGATGGAATACTTCTAACCCTGGCCTATCTTTTGAATTTTATTTGGCTGACTAATGAATTCTTGTAGGAAACCCCACTTACCTAGATCCCTAGAGAAGATGGGCCGAGATAACCAGCTATCCCCCTAAACAAAATAGTCACAACGCCCAACTTAGCTCCTGCACCGTCGAGACCCAACTCTCACGTGCTTGAAGGCCCAGAGAATCTCATTTCTCTGGAAAAACTTTACAGGTGAAGTTGGTCAGTACCCCGGTACCCGGTGAAAACTTACATCTATTGGCGGACCCGGTCACAAACCCCCGTCAACAGAAACTAAATTCAAATTGATTCCCAGGAATTGTCATGTTGCTTTCAACAGCTTTGGCACTTGGAGACAAATACCTCCAGGCATATCGATCTAATTATGTTGGGAATGAAAGTTCATGGTACAAAGATTCAATAGGATCATATCAAGCATCATTAGAATAATTAAAGGCATCCATATTTTCATACTAGATGCACCCATTAAGTTGTATCAGTTTAATGAATCTCAATGAATGTATGTGTTTGAATAGAAGATGATATAAGAAATATCTTACTGTTAGTAAGACCAAAAAATTTAAATTAAAAGCCAATTTTTCTCTCATTGATTTGACAAGTTGTACCATGTTCCCACAATGCCCAATTTTGGTATTCTTATAGGCAATGGAGATCATTTTTTAAGCACTTCATAATTAATCAAGACTGGAAGTGTTGATATGTGATTTTTTCACTTGTGTTTTTCTTTGGAGTTGTTCCTTGGTTCATTTGACTTTAGTAATTGATGAGTTTGAGGAAAATTTGAATTTAGAGATGATTTGGTGCTTGACTGGTGAGAAACATACATGTTTATCTCTTGTTGTCTATGTTTGACCTCCTCAACTCAAGTGGGAACTTGAGCTCTATTTCTCATGGGGAGTATTGTGCAGGAGCACCCTCTACCACATGAATACTTTTGAAGATTTCCAACACTTGATACATTCAATGCACCCTTTACCCTATGGTATCCAAGGCATCTTGTGATTCAGGTGTTAGAGTATGTTAATCTTCTAGATCCAAATGTAAGACCTGGTTACAAGTTTTGGCCATCTATAAGCCACTTGGTACACTATGGTCATAGGATCAATAAATGGTTGTTTCTAGGATATTTAAGAGTTTTAGGATTGATTTTTATAATAAGATAGGTCTTTTACTAGAGTACTAAGTTGTTTTCTAAGTCATATTGCACTTTAGTTGCAAAATTGCAAAAGTTGCTTAATTGCAACTTTGCTCTTTGTTAGCAACTTTTCAAAAAGTTGTTGTAATCCTTTCCCCAATGGATAATTAGTTCAAAAATATTTTAAAACCATTGGGTATGGCCTTATTAGCCCTCACATGTGGGTAGAAGGCAAGACAATGTAATTCTTTGCTCAAACAATAAAGAAAAAACTATTTTCCAACACTTTCAGCGACACTAGTGAATTGTACAGACATGTACGGCCACAAGATTGAATGAGACCAACTTAGAAACATTCCCTTGCCTCTTAGATTTCAGATTAAACCATTTTGGTGAGGAGATATTTTCTCTAACTCAATTTATCGGGATTTTTCTCTCTACAACTCTGGTTGGTTCCTATTTTTAAGGGTTTTGTCTTATTTTCCAATTTGGAAGCATTTCCACCATGGGATTCACATGAACTCTCATGGGAAGCTTCTTTGTAATATTTCTTCCATGATTCTGCAAGTATTTTTGATGTCTATGCAGGGAGATGGTTGTTTGAATGAGCCCTAGGTGTATATCCCTATGTATGCACCAAATCTGTAAATGCCTAAACAAGCATAACTCTCAGACAACAAAGCACCAAGGCCTATAACTCTAGATTTAGAGTTTTTTAGACATCCTCTAAACATCCCAATTAGTTTTAGAGAGGTATTCCCTTGTTTTTTAGTACTTCCTTCTTTAATGGAGGCCTCATTAGCCCTTTCGACCAGTCTAAAGATCTTCGATTCAGCCCCTGTAATGAATCATCAAATCCTTGGTGCTCCTGATCTAAGTGTAACTTTGTAAATGGTACTTGAATCTTTCATTCAAATCCCATGTCCTTTGGAAGTTTCTAAATTTATCTTGACTATACTGCCTAGATAGGGCTACAAGCCTAGAATGGATTGTCTAGTGCATACACTAGAAAAACCCCCAATCAGTGTGTTTGGATGGATATGTAGGGGTTATTTGATCTTCCCAAGGATTTCTAAGACCCTTAGTTATCTCTGTGTGGACTAGTAATCTTTGTGGTCATAATTACACTAAATTTGGTATATTGAACCCTTGAGGATCCACTTCAAAATGTACTCTTATAGACCATTCACCATTCCTAGGTCCATGAGGGGCATTGGGAATATGTTTCATGCCATTTCTAAAGGGTGCAAGAGTCAGGGTTGATTATCCCTTATCAAATCCCTATACTATATGTACCATTAGATGTTTGTGTGCATGGATAAGCAAAGGATGGAAGATAGAGACAATATAACTGTGAGAGAAAACTACTTTTAAGTGCTTCATATCCTTTATTACACTTTAATGTCAACTCTTTGTGTACCTACTATTTCAACCATGACATAATCACTTCATTCTAGAATGTAACTTAATCCCCGTTCATAAATGAAGATATCATAATACCATAATAAACAATCACAGAAAACAACCCTTGGATTTCTTCTTTTTTCAATTTCCCAACAGATAAAATAAAAGTATCCATGGTAATTTTAGGCGCACAAGGTCATAGACAAAAAATCAATTGTGAAGAATTAGACTCACATTAATGTTTAACGCAAATATAGGTAAGTTGAATTGAAATTCTCTCATTCATGGGAATGTTAGGCACACAAGGTTATATTGGTTCCAAATGGTGCTTGATAATGATACAATTGAGATGATTTTCCATGATTGAATATCCCAAAACAAAGATGAGGTTGTTTCTTGGAGATGATGTCTTTCAAACAAAATGTAGCATACACTGTGTGCAAAACTCAACCAATCCATAAGCCCTTATCATTAAGTTAAGCTTCTTCACATCAACATTCACTACACAATATGATTTATATGCATACAAAGAGTGACTTGCAAAATAAACACTCTTTCAGATCATCCTAAATTTCTTCCAAATGTCATGGTCAACCTGAATCTCTTCTAGTTACTATCTGGAATGACAAGTACTTGATAATACATCAGTAACTTCAAGCTCAAAGAGATTTTTTTTGAAACAAACCTTTGTAATTCCAATGATATTCAAGGTTTCCACAATAATCAGAATGTCAAAAACAAAACAAATTGACTCTGATTATTGGATCCATGCATATAAAGAATATGTTTCTAAAGTTCAAACACAGGAAAAAACTGACAGCTGGAAGATAGTCAATTTCTCAAGTTTTGACAACCTGAAATGGAGAGCATATGCACTGGAATATCTTAAGTTGTAGCAGACTCGATATGAAGTAATTTGAAGGAGTCATGTACATATTCATTTCAGCCTTAGACAAGAGGATGTTTAATTCTTCATTGTGGAGTAGGCTCTGATGGAGACAAAGTGCTAATTCGGGGTGCATGGTGGTTGGACCAGTCAAGGTCTGAGAGTTTCATCCACATGAGGGATACTTTTTAATGCATAGAATGTCATAATATGCTTAATTTATGCTGTTGGATCCACTAGAAGGGTCTAGAAGTGATTAGAGGAGTCTAGTTGGCAAAGCCCTAGGTTAGAGTACCTAAAAAGGAGGGTTTGATGAATGGGAGCATAGATGAGCATTTTTAATCAAACAAAGTTGAAAATCAATTATTTTGAACCATGTTATAAAACTGTTTTAGGGCATTGAAGCTTGGGAGTGAGTGGTTTTATGAGTTGCTTTGTAAATGGAGGGCTAATTAGGCCTAGAATGAGGGTTACAAGGTGATGGAAAGGTTGAAGGGCACTTATTACTTAGCTTGGCCAGTAAAATAGAGATCTATTTCATTTATTTAAATAAAAGACCAAAAGGAATAGATTATACTTACCAACTGGGACTGAACCATATGGGACTAAAAGGATGACTATAGTAAAATTGGTAAACATCTTGATCTGAACTTAATATAGACTAACCTGTCACATTTATACTTATTCTCGCCATCCAATATTTCAGGAGCTGTGAATCATGCAAGCGCATCTTGAAGAGATTCAATATTGCCTTCTATCTCCACATTCAGATCCATCATGCGATCATACCACTCAGATATGTATTGGCATTTCAAACACTTTATCTATAGTACCAAAAGAAAAGTAATATATCACAGTTGACATGTAATTTCCTTAAATTGCACCAATGAAATAATCCAGATTAGGCCAAGAGAGGTTGACACATTCAAGAAGAGAATACTTACACAAAATGAAGCTGAATTATGCCAGGCAAGTTGACTATTGGCCCTTCTAGTTTGTTATTTGATACTTGCCTAACAATGACACATTCAAAATGCACTTATGAGAAAAGACCTAGAACGAATGAAATTTTTTAAATAATGAAGGTATGTTAGTTTGAGCTTCACTTGGTTTCGAGAATACTTTAATATTCTCTACTTAACAAGGCCAACCACGTGAAGGTGGAAGCTCATCTGGTCTCACCCCCTCTCCCCCTAACATCAATCTAAATTCCCCATTAACATCTAATTACACACTTCATTCATCCATTTATGAACTATAATATTTAATCAATACAATCACATAACATTCATTAATATGATATAACATTCATTAATACGCAACACTAATCAAGAATTCATTAACACATAAAAATATTCATTAACATGACATAAAATTCAATATTAATACGCAACATTCATAGATAATTACTTAAAACAACATTCTTTCATTATCCAACAAAGTTAATCAAACAAGTTTTATCAAAGAGCATTTTTAAGAAATCATTTCTTTTTAGGGTTTTTCTTAGCATTCTTAAGCTGGAAAAGTCTTCCAAGAGCATCAATATCTTCCTCCTCTTGTGACTGTGATCTCAAATTATGACGCTTCCTCATGTTTTGAGGAGCACAAGGTTACAGCACTAAAGGGGTTTTGCTGCAATAACAAGTAAATGGGTTAAATTTGCATACTTTTTTTACTATTACATGTATTTCATTAACCAGTAGAACATAACATGCATTTTTCTTTACTTGACAATATCACATCATGCACAATAACATTTTGATTTGCCGCCACCTCATCAACATGCTCAACATGCTCTAAAATATTTAAAAAAAGGTTACACAGCTAATTATAATTAAAGATGTTAAATTCTATTAATAATTATGTAATTTATTTCCAATAACAAATTAATACCTCCACCACTATGATGCACATCATGGTCTTCGTCACGCCCAGGTTCTGTGATAGGATTTGAAGGCTACAGTGAAATCTCATGCGCATTGTTATCATGAAATAGTCAATTTATGTTTGAAATTAACTATTCAATTTGATTTATTTTTCATTTGACCAATTTACATGTGTCTCATCTGGTGCAGCAAATTCTTCATTATGGCTTTCAAATTCTTGGCATAAGCGTGTAGCCATGACTTTATAGCCTTCCTTCAAGGCTATTCTTTTGTCTTCATCTGTGGGCTCTAAATTGAATTCCCTACCTTGTATTTTTTGTTTAATATCATCATTTTTGCATGTATGATTTGATTAAACAAAATTGTTTGCAACCTTATATATAAAAAATTTTATATGAAATTCCAATATTGCTACTTACAAGTCGAGAGTGAAGTTTCATATAGCCACCAGAGCCAAGTTTGTGTTGGCCAACCTTTTGTAATCTTGGTTCTGTAGCTTTTGATGTGTCTTGCAGTCTATGAAAAGTTTGAAACATGTTAGATTATATATTTACAAAGATCACTAATTAGTGCATGATTACATTCTTGTCATACCTTCTTTTTTCGTCTTCTAGTTGAATTCCTCTATCCTTTAGCCTTTTCTCTTGTGTATCTTCCATTATTTTATTCCACTCCATCAGTGGAATCATAGGAGGATGCTCGTACTTTGTGTTATCCTTTAGACACCTTCTATATTGGTCCCTCACAGTCTTTATATGTTTGGATGTTTTTTTAAGAATCAGGACACTGTCAAAAGTTTTCTTTCCAAAGAGGTCCTCTAAAGATTTAATGAGCTAATTTTTTAAGTCAGCATCCTGTTCATTCCACCTTTTTTGAAAAAACAAAATTGTTAGATATCATATTTTTAATGTAGTACAATAAATGGAAGATAAGAAAAATATTGTACCAATATTATGAAGCTATGTACCTTTTACGTATGGTGGGCCCAAATAGCTTCAATGTCATTTCAAAAAGAGTATCATTAAAAAAATAATTTCCTACAAAAACATCATTGGATTATTAGTCCAAAATGAGTTATGTATAAGTAAACTACAATTACACTATAAATAATAACAATTACAAAGCACCTGGAAGCTTTGGTACTTTTAACAGAATCATATTTTTCTTGTTTAACAACAATGACCCCGCAAACGAACCAGTATTAGTAACACGAGCTGATCCAGGAAATGGTTGAGCTTCAGTAGTGTTGGTCTCTATTCTTGTACCAGGTGTACTAGGTCGTGTATCTATTAGTGCACAAAATAGGTCCATGTGTATAAAATTCACACAAGAAAAATAATCAATGCATAATTAGCACATAATAAAATATAGAAAAATAAGGTTTTACCAATTGTAGCTGGTACAAAGGAAGATGTTTTCAATCTCCTTGTTTTAGACAATGTAGTCGGCATTATCGGATTGTTGATCGAAGGAGACATATGCACTTCCTCATGAGTTGAAGAATACATTGTTAGAAAAGACATTTGCAATGGATAAAGATTAAATGGGGTACTAGAAGCATCCCAAACATAAGTTGATTCAATAATGCATACAAAGGTTAAATGAATGGATAAAGGTTTAAGGATTATTTACATGAAGGCTGTGTGCTACAACCCTCACCATATGGACCAGGTCTTACAGATCTCAAAAAATCCTGCAAGAAGAACACATTATACTTTAGATCATGATCCTTAAGATAGTATAAAATATAAACATCTGTTGAACTTTAATTATTACTTAAGATTAATTACTACTTACTTTGATACAATTGACTCTACGTATCAATTCATCTTTGAGGGCCTCTATCTCCTCAGTTTTGTTTGGTTCCATGACAAGGTTAATGATTTCTTTACTATATCTATTTAAAATCTGAGTAGTCATGAACACAGGATCAGCGTTACATATGATGTCATCTAAAAAATTTTCCTCAATTTCAGATCGCAATTGATCTGCTGTCATTTGTGCTTTTCCCTATCAATAAGTATCAAGTTGTGACATCAATATTAGTAAAATTCTATCAAAATAACTCCAAAGCCATAAAGAAAAGAACATAATAATATGACATTTGTTTCTATATAATTTGTAGAATTACACTAATTAAGGTTTACCTTTAACGAAGGTGGTGTTTGAGGAACATCATCGCATGTGTCTTGTTGTGCATTCATGTCTCCCTATGACAAAGATTAGTAATTCTTAGCAATCAACAGTGAAATGAAAGTAATAAACTTACCAAAAAAATTATTAATAAAAAAATAGATTGTATATTGGAGTCAATATTAATTGGAGGCAATTGGTATAGAAGACAGTATATTGTAAGCTACAAATTACATAGAAGACAAAATTTATATGATGTAAAATATACTCCATGACATTAGAGTTCAACACATTTTAACTTAATTATAAAAACATACAAGTCAAACAAATTTCTATGAATAAATCAATACCTCGTATGTGACATTGATCATACCTTGACATACATTTCATTGATCATGTTATTGATCATCCTCTTCATCCATGTCATCATCTTGACTATCATCATCAACATCATCACCATCATCATGACTATCGTCATCATCATCATGACCAACACCACCACCATCTTCATCACCATCATCATCATCTTCATCACCATTATCATGAACATCATCATCATCATCACCATGATCATCATTTACTTCATCACAAGAATCACTATCTTCATCACCATCATCATCATCTTCATTACCATCATCATCACCATCATCATCATGATCATCATTTACTTCATGTTCTGATTCTTCAGTATCTTCTTCTTCCATCACATTATACTTTATCGACCTTCCTCTTGGATCATGTTTAACAATAAATGACCAACCCAGTTTATGTGGAACGCCAAACTAAAACCCTGGTTCACACTGGCTTGGAAAAACATAGGTATCATCTCCAACTGGCTCAAATGACCTTGTATTAATCATTGTAAATCCACTATCATGTTCAATAACAATCCTATCAGGATCATTTTGATTCAGCCATAGCCTGTACCATTTGACAACAAATAGAACTAATTTGAATGAATTAAAGTCACACTCAAGTATATCATACAAAATTCCATAGTATCAATTTTTAGATTGTTGAGGATGTATGTCATTTCTAGATGAAATATTAGTGACCTCGAAGACTGCACTTATCCTAGAATCACAAGTTTTCTTTGTGTCGTCTAACTTTTTTATGCAAAATTTATAGCCATGGTAGTACATAGCTTTGTGGTGTTTAGTCTGCAATTATTCAAACATGTCAAGATTATTTATATCAATCCATGAGTTCATATTAAACTTATGGATCATGGTTAGTAAACTTATATGTACCTTTCTACCTCTTAAACCATATGCTAGATCAAGTACCATTGGCGTAACATTGGGATCTCCATTACGATTAGCATCTTTAACCAATGGTACAACACCATCCCATGTTAATGAGTGACCATTTTCTTGAGATTGTTGAATCCATACTGTCATCCAATCAAGATTTTTTTCAATATACAAATGTAGTGCATCCCACTCATGACCAACTGTAAAGAAAACAAATCGACCGCTTAGAAACAACTTATATTGAAGATTTATAAGAATTAATAAACTACAATAACATTGTATAATTACCTCTCACTTTCCTCAATCTACCTTTTCCCATCAAGTACTCCCCTTCGAATTTGTTAATAGAGTTGGGATCCCAAATGCGATCTACATGGATATTTACTGCAAACTTGGGAAGATATTCACTAATGTACACCATGGTCTGGTATACCCTATATCCCTCCACCATAGAACCCTCAAGATGTGCTCTCTACCAAACCAAGCCCTTCATAAATTCCAAGTGCCTCTCAACCATCCACATTGACCTAGTTTGTATAGGTCCACACAATTCAATCTCCTCAACTTGATGTATGAGGTAGTGTTCTTGAGCATTGAAAAAAATTGGAGGTAGACACTTTTGCATTTCACACATAAGCTAGGGAATTTTTTTCTTCCAATATTTTATATCTTTTTTATCAATTTTTTTAGATGATAACCACCTAAAAGAGATTCAACTCACAAGAACATATAAACAAGATTTTAGAAAAAAAAATACAATAAATTACATAAAAGTAAAGCAAGTCATAAATATAATATTTGTACAAAAAGTCTAAGAAATAACACTTCTAACCTCATGTACTTTCCAAGATTGTATATAACTTGTTTAACACTATTGTCAAATTGGTGTGGGAGGGATAGAGGTAGGACATACTACAATAATTAAAAAAAAAAGATATTTTCAATATATTGTAAAATAATATAATAAAAAGTACATGTAATTTTACAAATATATTGTAAATAGATAGCATGACTTACCTTGACGAAGGTATGCCAATCATGTATTTTCAACCCTAACCCAAAATCACCTTTCTTTGATACAAGAGTGCTTATATTTGCAGCAAATCCTATTGGAAATTTTGTTTTTTTTATGGCTTCTTTTAATGCATCACTTTGTTGCTCAGTTAATAACCAAGAAAGGGCACTCATATTTATGCGGTCTACCTTGCTATTTGATTCAATAAAATTTTTTAGTGCATGATTGGATTCATGAATGTCATTACAAATTTTGGCAATTTTTTCTTTGTTTCCATCCAATATTTTCCATAGTGTCTCCGTTACATTCTTTTCAATGTGCATAACATCAAACAAATGCAGGATTGGGAGGTCCTTGTAGTACGGAAACCTACTAAATTGACTAGGATAAATTTTTATTCCTCTAGGAAGTTGTTTATCGATGCCTTGACGACCTTCACAAGCATCAATTACATCATTAGTAAATAAAATACTATTAAAATATAAATTTCAAACAAAAATCATCAGATGGAATGACATTACCTCAGTGATTTAGTCTATCATATTCCAACTTCCATAGACGAGGTGTCATTCTTCGTGGCCTTGATGTTGTCTCTTCTTTCCCATTAAAAAGATGTTTTTTGATAATTCGATACTTATGATTATTGTGGAGAAAGTGCCTAAACTCATCAAACACCTGCTTTCCTAAACTTCTTGAATGACAATATTTCATCTTCAAACCACAAACTGGACATGCGAATTTACCCTTTGTCTGAAGACCTAAAAGATACCGTACAATTGGATCATGTACAATTATCATGTGCAACTTAAAAATACAGAAATAATGTGTAAGCACTATAACATACCAAAAATATGTGACCTTAACAATATATAACATACTACAAAAATGAGTTATCCCAGGGGTATCATGTATTGTCCATACAAGCATTGCATGTAATTGAAATTATCTTTGTCCTATTGGTCTAGAGATATCATACATAGTGACCCCATTTCATAACTTCAACAACTCATCAATAAGGGGCTCAATATACACGTTCATATCTTTAACTTGGTACTTACCTAGTTGAATGAACAAAAATATTACATAATTATTATGACCATTTTGATGCGGTGTTTATA